>JAODPA010068681.1:0-32609 GCA_025585075.1 Nepenthes mirabilis | reverse complement strand
GATATATTCATACGAACAAATTGTATGGATTTATTGAGTTAAAAACTATCCTACTACACCCTTTTGGTCCAATTTCAGCCAAATGGGTCTGAACCCATCATTTTATAGCAAACCTAGGGCCACTCAAATAGGTTAATACTAAATGTATTCGCTTTTGTATTTTTTTTTTTTTTGACTTATTATGTCTTGCTACTTTCTTTATTTCAACTTGTGTCTCGGGTAAACATATGATATAGAGGCTTGCCCACTTATACTGGAATTTCAATAATTGGTGCCCATCCAAGAGAAAGTAAACATTCTTACTAAAATTTTGAAAATCAGCTGCATAATGGCCAAAGAGTTACAAAAAAAATTCAAATTTAAAGATGAGTTTCATGATAAACCAAAGGAAATGTAGACTTTTATCTTTCACAAGAGACTTTTTATTTAACATAATTACACTATTTTGACAAATTATATTTATAGAAGTCATATATGAATTAGTCATGAAAATAATCTTGCTAGAACTCCAAATATATCGAAATATAACAGTAAAAAAATTACTTTTGCAAAAAATTTTAAATAGTGGCACTTTTTTTTCTAAATTTTTTAACCAACAATAAAAATATCGAATAGTTCATTAAAAAATTAAAATGCACGAGGTTTACAAGCCAATTGGTTATCTTTTTTAGTCAATTTAGTACTTAACACATTGTACATTTATCATTCATATATATATATATATTATGTCTATGCTTCCAAGCCAATATCTATGTCCAATATAAACATTGTCCAATGGATAAGTCACTAAAAGGCAAATCTATTATGACTTAACATAATTTATTTTAACTTAACATATATCAATGGAATAAGTATTAATAAGCAAATAAATATGGTATATTACCTTCCTAATTTTCTCCATAAAAAAGAAAAAAATTGAAGAATCCATGAATAAAAATAACTCCCGATGAAAACAAGATAGACTTTGATTAGTTGTATTTGGAATCTCTTTTTTTTTTTTCTATCTGAGGTTTTATAATACTTTCATTTTGTAAACTCGATTTTTGAAACACCTCGTTTTTGTTCAGTTATAAATAAATTACAATTTTGATGAAGATTTGTAGCATCATCGGATAAATATAGATTAAGGTTGTAAAAATATGAGTTAGTGATATTATTATACCTAACTCAATATAGATTAATGCAAGAACTATAAATAAAGAATCAAGATCTCTTATAAAATATAAAAGATCGTTCACATATAGTGCAATCCAAGCAGACTTACTTAAAATCTTTATTGAATTGTGACCGAACATCATATTAGCAAATAAATATATTCCAAAGTTTAATGAGGAAAAACAATAAGAGATTAGTTTAAAGAATACTGAAAAAATGTGCTAATAGCAGTGGAACTCCTACTATAATGAGAAGTTTAAAAAATGATGTTCATTTATTTGAAAAAATGCACTCAGTTTTCTCCTCTAATTTTATTAACAAAATGTATCAAAAATGGGACCAAATTTAGAGTTAGCAGCATAAATAAAAATAAATTTGTAAACGAGAAATACTTGTTTCCTCTATGATAACGTGGGTGATCATTAACATAAAAGGTGAATTCAAAATAAATTAAATGATTATCCATATCATTGTTAAATCCAATCTGATTATGTGCGTGGTCATTAACATGGAATGTAAATTCAATTATAATAGTGGCCTGTTAGGAATTATTTTAGATTTGCAATGTCATATAATGTAAATATTACGGGCTAAAATTATTTTTTTAAAAGTGTTATAGAATCATAAAATATTTGGTAACTACCATGAGAAATATATATTGACCTAAAAAGAGATTTAGTGAGTACTTTGAAAGAAACTAGCTTTCCAAAATACAAATTTTATGATTAAGTAGATATATAAATATAGAATACACATAAAGTATATTCGAATCTAAAAAATATAACCAATAAAAATATACAATATAAAATAATAGGTAACAATGAAAAGGCACATTTTTTTATGAAGAATGGAAACCTCTATAACCACACTATTGAGTAAAACTCTCCGAACTTCAACAGTAGAAAAAATATGTATTAATAAAGTTAACTTACAGATCGGGTAGTACAAGCGCGCTAACCTAACCGACTTACTCCTATCTTGTAACCTATATCAAATAACTCATTGGATTTGTCCGCGATAATAGAATTGGATTTCCTCCGGTCTTTTTGTCAATCTTCCTTTACGAATCGTCAAATCACCGCACATCATTGGAACCCAATTTTCATGCCATCTACATCTCTCACGGGAGTTAACTGGCCAAAAAAAATATAATCAGACAAATGGTGAAGATGAGAAAACTCTAAAATTACAGTACAAGAATCAAATGAGAATTTTCTCTGTTGGGCACAAATTGAAAAATTTAAAGGTGATTTTATACTCAGTACAACCGTGAAAATTAGATCAGAAACCCATACTCAAGAAGGAGGCGACAAATATTTAAAGAGACTCAAAATCAACGTTTAAAAATATGACTGCTGGAAATATATACGCATCAATGCTCAAACGCAGATCAAGCGGACGGTGGGTGCCCCTGGGTTTGACTGGAAACTCATCTGGGCGCTCGAGTACACGATAAGTGTTCATTGAGCACTCACATTATGAAAATTACGCCTCGGTTGAGCCACGGGCATGCATTGAGAGAAAATTTTCTAAAAATTGCACCTCGAGATGCCTCGAGCGTTTATCAAGTGCCCACAGACTAAAAGACGCGCCTCGGGTGTACAATAGGCATGAGGTAAATATGGATACTGAGAGAATTGCTTCGATTACCATCAGACGTATAATAGATGCGGATATTTCAGGCAATACAAAATATTCATCAATAAACGATTCGACATGATCGCAGAATATGCCAACAAAAATACGCCTAATATACTTAAATGAAATTAATGTTTTCATGTTTAAAGTAACATTTACTACAATATATATATATCATTAAATATTTTAACTATAACAAATATCAACTTAAAAACAAATGTCAATAAGATTAATGCTTTTTCTTATAGCATATTTAGTAGGGTAGAATTGAAACTGCAAAGCTTACAATATATTTGGTGCCAATTGTAGCGGGTATAGTGTTGTGGCTGAACAAATACAAATCAGATTCTTGGCCATTTCAAAATCTAATTTAAGAAAAGCAAATAATTTGATCTTCAATTGGCATGCATCCATAGAACATAAAACAAGGGATCGAATTCAAAATTATATAAGTCCAAGCCAAATCCAAGCGGTTAACAATTATTATCATCACCATTACTAAAAACAATAGTACCATATGAAAGTCGTTAACCGCCAGCATTAATTAATCATCATCGTCATGGCGCAATTAAGCTTTGTCTTCACTTTCCTCCTCGAGAAAAGGATAATCAGTGTAGCCAACGACGGGATCGTGGGTGTAGAACAAGGCTCTAATGTACTTGTTGAGGGGTGCGTCCAGCTTAAACCTCTTGACTAGATCCGGGTTAGCAAGGAAGAGGCGGCCGTAAGAGACGAGATCGGTGTCTCCATTCGCCACCGCCGCCATTCCGAGCTGCTTGGTGTAGCCGCCGCTGCTTATGAAAGTTCCCTGATAAGCACGCTTGATTTTCTTCAACAGNAATGCGTCCCTAGATCCAAATTTCGAACAGATTCGGGTGAATTGGGTCATCTGAATCCAACTCCATTCACCGAATTTGGATCCTACACACCACTACACAAACAAAAGATTAGGTGCTTGTAGGAGCTTGTCCCACCGAAGACACTCCAACACTCAAATAGTAATCGGCCTTAGAACTTTTAAGAAGGTAGAGAGAAATGAGAGCAGTGAGAAGATGAAGAGTGTTTGGGATGGGGGTTTGGTTCTCAATGTGAGAGGCTTTTTTGTGGCTCGTGAGGCGCGTAGTTTCTCAGCACTGTATTCATAAGGAACGTAATCAGAGATGGAGAGAGTCAGAGTTCTGTAAGCGTGAGAGCTTAAAAAATTATCGGAGTACTATGAGAGCTTTTAGAAGACAAGTGAGTCTCTGTAGTCTGAGCAGTTAGCTTGTATGATCTCAACAGTGAGCGTCTATAGGTTTAGAATTGAGCGTGTGTGATCTTAACAGTGAACGTCTATAAGCTTAGAAATGAGCATGTCCTAGAGTGGAGACTCTGTGGACTTTTATAGATGAGATGCTGGGCGGCCATCCTTGGGTAGGAAGGTTTGATTTCTACATCCTGTTGGGATTGCTTCCTTTCCTGGCAGGGTGCGTTGATGGTGATAACGGTGCCAGGGATCACTCTCCTTCCTTCTATGTCTTATTACCACTAGGGTTTTCAATGGGTAGGAAAAGCATTTTACGCTTTCCTCATGGGGCATACGCTAAATCTGTTGGTACTCGTTACAGTAGAGATTGCCTTTTGGGAATGCACAAAATCAGGAAAGAGAGCCGTTGCTGGTCGTGTACGGAGGTACGGGCCCAACTGGGCCTAGCCCACGTGAGACCTGCTCTCTTTGGTCAGCCTATTGTGGTACTTCCAGTTAACAGAAATGTTGACCATCTCTTAGGAGCCTTTTGGCCCCCCAATTTGGCCTGTCATTCAGTCAACGCCTAGGGTTGACCGTCCAGGCACGCATGTGGGCCCTCGTGGATTTGAACCGCTGTTCTTCTTGAGCAAACTCACTATAGGCGTACCCATCACTAGCCCACTATAGGCGTACCCATCACTAGCCCCCCATATTGGTGGTCTGAATTTTGACCTCCAATATGTTCATGATGGGTCACGTTTGGTTGTCGTCTCTTAAGGTCTATTGGACTGGTGGCGGAGTTGTTGACCGTCTAGGACAAGGCCTGGAGTGCCCCTGAAGAGCCGACCGGATTCGTTGACCGTCCAGGCCAAAATTCGGTGAACTGATGAAGGAAATGTTGATCAAATTTATTGACCGTTTAGGCCAAAATTCGGAGGGCTTATTGAAAAAAATGTTGACCGAATTTGTTGACCGCCTGTGCCAAAATTCGGCAAACTGTAGAAGAAAATATTAATCAGATTTGTTGACCGTCTAGTCCAAAATTCGGAGAACTCATGGAAGTTGGAACAATGCGCCATGATCCGCCAGCATGACGGGCGAAAAGGCAGCGATGTGTCTGTATGCGGTGAATTAAAGATCCCAATAATTAATGCGCCAGAGGATTTGATTCGATAACGCCCTAAGTGTTTTGCTACCTCTTGTGCTTCCACATCCATGACTTCCTCTATTACGTAAATTGCCTCAGTCCTCAGAGAAGACGATGTGAAGGGGTTGTACGTAGAGTACAATATTCCTAATAAGGTCGCCTTCCGAGTTCTTGGGAAGGAGGATAGGGTGTTCATGCCTCCTGAGGGCTATGTGACCATCTACGATACCTACTTGAGGAGTGGGCAGCACATTTAGGTCCTTGACGAGTTGCTGGCGATTTTTAACATACTTCAAGTCTCAATCGCACAGTTCCATGCGAATATTGTGCGATATTTATACTCCTTCTGCATATTCCTTCATTAGCATCCGAAGCGGCTGACGATGGTGATGGTCAGAGAGCTGTTCAAGTTTAACTAAGGAGCGGAGTGAATCTCCCTGGCCCCATACGGCGGTCTCCAGGTAAGCACCGCCATCTATGACTTCTTGAAAAATTGAAAGAATCGGTTCTTCTTTATTCGCATAGGTAGTCCTGACAGTTGGCTAGGGAGTGGGGTAAGGTGCACAAGACCTACATTGGGACTCCTTCTAGGGAGGAGACGACGTCCCTAGAGTGGCTGACCAAGTTGGTAGAGGGTCACCTTATAGAGTTCCGAAGAGACCACTGAGACTCTTGCGCTGAGGCCAAGAAGGCCAAGTGGGGGCCTCCTCCTGAGCAGAAGGTGAGGGAGCCTCCTAGGAAGAGGAAGGTTGGGGCCCTCGTGATCAGAGAGCCACCCAGCAATGGGTCTCCTGAAGATCCAGTGGTGAAGAGAACGGTGATGCCCTCTCCATCCCCCTCCCTCGAGCCAAGAAGCGTACTGGCTGGCCAGCTTTTGGGAGTTAGCGATTGCTCCGGTTTGGGCAAAGTTGAGTCTGCTGATGAGGCCTATAGGGTTAGACTTCGTTCCTCTGCAAGCTGCGTCATTTTGACCTTGTCAAAATTGGAGCGTTTGGCACCGATGGGGCTCCCTACGGAGCCCACAGTGGAGTGGGCCATTGACCTGCCGGAGGAGATACCATCCGGCGAATCCAATGAGGCGCTTGTTGTGCCTCCTGTTGCATTGAGCGCTGCATCATTGAAGGAGCCTGCAACTGGAGAGCTTCAGGAGGCACAAGGTGCCCTGACTGTTGGCAAGCCTGTTCAGTTTGTTGGTGCGACCGTGGTGAGGCAGGAGGAGCCCTCTACTAGGGAGCGGGCAGGGACGGAGGAGTTACCAAAGGAGTTTGCAGCGGAGGCCACAGCCAGGAGATAAGGTAATTTCTGATAGGGATATGGAGATCGCCTGACTCAACGCGGAGTTGGAGGCTCTGAAGCCGGAGTATAGGGAGGACGTGGCTGCCTTGGAGTCTATGCTTGCCGGCATTGAGGCAAAGAATTCCAAGCTAAGAAAGAAAAATGCTGGCTTGAAGGATGCTATGGTGGTTGACCTGGTGGAGGAGAATGACCGATTGTAAGAGGAGAATGCCCGCCTGAAGGAGGAGGCTAAACTGGCCACGAGGTGCATCAACCAGCTCGTGGGGCAGATGACCACTTTGAAAAACGAGTTGAGCCTCCACATTCGCCCTCACGAGGTTTCAAATTTGATGCTAGCACGGTTATGGGAGGGGGTCAACATCAGTCGGCGCATTGCATGGCTAATTGACCCCAATTTTTCAGTGGAGTTTTTTGACCCACGGAACCAATCTGCCTAGCGTGGCAAGAGCCTCATGGAGGAGCCACGGAGTGATGAGGGCCACCACCGCCTTCTTAGCTTTTTGTGATCTCTTGTACATTGATGTAAATATATATTGTCACTAAAAAAAATAAGTGCCTTTATTGACGTCGCGTGTCTTTACTTTATTGCTGTTTTAAAATTATCCGTCATTATACTGGCCCGCAAACTTGGTGTACCATTTGCAAGTTGGCTGTCCACCTTGTTTAAGGCGCTACTGACACTTCCAGAAGGATTTGGGTCCTTGGGGAGTTATCAAAGTTAACGTTGATGTTGTGTCCAGCCTGCCTGATACTCGCGCATGAGTAAGGCTTGGTAGCGTTGCCCAAGTGTAAACTTTGGTGGCCAGCTTTAGAGGAGTGCTTTGCTCCTATCGACCATTGTTGGCTGATCACGCTATCTCCTTGTAAAAGATGTTGTCGCGTGTGTTGTGCAAACCCCCTCAGATTTTGACCGCAAATAAGCCACTTGGATGATCGAGGTTTAGATACAACCACTTATAAGCCATCTGGATAAGGGTTTAAACTCGACCACTTACAGGCCGCTCGAATGATTGAGGTTTAAATACGACCGTTCATTGGCTATTTGGATGACCAATGTTTAAATACGACCGCTCATGGGCCGCCTGGATGGCCAGGGTTTAGTAACGAACGGGTGAAAACTCGCCGGCTTACGGACAGTCTAGGTCGCCTAGCCCTACAATAAAAAGACATATAGACATGCAATATGTACAAAAAGATGAAAACCAAACACAGCATACAAAAGGGAATACGTATTTTATTAATTGCAAATTGAGTACATGGACTTACATATAGACAAACAAACTACCTACCTAGACCCTCAAGAGAAGTAGCATTTGTGTGGATCGTGTTCCACGTTCGTGAAACTAACTTTCCATCCTGATTCCAGAACTTGTATGCTCCGTTCTACAGGACGGCGGAGACTAGGAAAGGCCCTTTCCAATTTGTGAGAGCTTATTCTGGTTGGCAACTTTGCCCATAGTCTCGATACTTTGTAAGACCAAATTCCCAACGTCAAACTGTCGTACTTTTACCTTCTCATTGTAATAGTGGGAGATTCGCTATTGGTAGGCTATAGTCCTCATCCTGGCAGTGTCGCGGGTTTCCTCTAATAAGTCTGGGTATTCCCGAATTTTCTGAGAGTTACCTTATAGGTCGAAGGTTTTGACCCTAAAACTTGAAAGCCCAATCTTAACCGAGATTACCGCTTCAGTCCCGTAGTAGAGACTGAAAGGTGTCCCGTGAATCGGTTCCTTTAGAGTCGTCTAGTAAGACCAAATGACGGAGGGCAGCCCATCCACCCATGAGTGCCCTGTGTCCTCTAGTTTTGTCTTAAGACCGTGGAGCCGTGTGCAATTTGTGATCTCCATCTGTCCATTTGCTTGGGGATATGCCACCGAAAGGTGGACCAACCTAATACCCAAACTAGTGCAATACTTGGTGAAATATTTTTTAAAAAATTAGATTCCATTGTCAGTCACTATAACCTCTGGAACGTCAAACTTGCCGATAATGTACTGGCGAATGAATTCAAGAGCATTGTGCTCTATGATCTTGGCCGACAGGATGGCCTCAATCCACTTGGTGAAGTAATCGATGCCCACGATAATAAATTTTCTTTGCCCCGTTGCAATGAAAAATGGATCGAGAATATCAAGTCCCTACTGCGCGAAGGGCTAATGAGCCTAGAGGGACTTCAACTCGGCGGACGGCTAGTGGTGAAGATTGCCGTGAAGCTGGCACCTCTAACACATTTTCACGAACTTCAGTGCATCCTTCTTCATTGATGACCAATAGTAGCCCTGTCTCAAATCCCAATGTAGACTTCGCCCAAAGCGTAGTCGGCCTCCTCGGGGGTGAGGCACCGGAGGCACGGAGTCGAGCAACCATGGCGATATAGCCGTCCATCGACTATAATGTACAACCGGCCGTCTTCTTGATTCGGTTGGCATCGTCCGTATCTTCTGGCAGTGCTCCATCCGTCAGATACCTCTGGTACGGTATCATCTAATTTTCTACCCCGGAGGCTTGCATCGCTTCCTGTTCCTCTATGTTGGGAGCGCCCAGAACCTCCTACATGTCCCTTGAGTACTGCTCTGAGTTTTCGGCCACCGCCACTCTGGCCAACTGGTCAACCTTCCCGTTCTCAGTTCTAGGAACTTGAACCAGGATTAGCTTGCCGAACCTCCAAATGGCCTCCTTTGCCTTGGCCAAGTGTAGGTTGCTCGCCTCAAAACTCCAGTTAACTTGGTTGACGACTAGCTCAGAATCTCTGTAGACAGTCAGCCGCTTGGCTGAGCATTCTCTGGCCAGCCTTAACTCGGCTAACAAGGCTTCGTATTCGGCAACGTTGTTGGTGGCCGAAAAATCAAGTCTAAGGGAATACTTTACCTTAAACCCGTTAGGGGTCTTGAGGACCATTGGCGACGCTACCTGAGTCCGTAGACGATCCGTCTACGTTGAGGACCCATTCAGCATCCTCAATGGGCTGCTCTTTGAGAATTGTGGTTGTGGTCTCGACGATAAAGTCGGCCAGAGCCTATCCCTTGATGGTTAGTTTGGGCCTGAATTCAATATCGAACCCTCCCAATTCGATAGCCCACTTCACCAACGATTCAGAAACATCGGGTTTCTGAAGAATGCTCTTCAGAGGTAGTGCGGTAAGAACAACATTGTGGTGAGCCTGGAAGTAGGGTCTCAATCTTCGAGCGGAGAAAACAAGTGCCAAAGCCAACTTCTCCACGCACGGGTATCACGTAACTGGGCCGGTCAACGTCTTCCTCACCTAGTAGACCGACCACTGGGAGTCAAAGTCTTGGCGCACAAGGACGGAGCTAAGGGCCGCCTCTGATACCGCTAGGTAGAGGTATATCTCCTTTCCGTCCTTGGATGACACTAGCAACGGCAAGTTGGTCAGATACCGTTTCAGCTCATTGAAGGCCACCTGGCACTCCACCGTCCATTAGAACCTATTTGATTTCGTCCCCCTTAAAGCCTTAAAAAACAGCTAGTATTTGTCACCAGCCTTAGCTAAGAAGCAGGAATAGGCTGCCAATCGTCTGGTCAGCCGCTGGACATCCTTGACGCTTCGCGGTGGAGCCATGTCTACGAGGGCCTTGATCTTCTCTGGGTTTGCCTCGATCCTTCGTTGAGAGACGATAAAATCGAGAAATTTTCCTGATACCACTCCAAAGACGCACTTGGCCAGATTCCGCTTCATTTGATGTGCGCGGAGCACATCAAATGATTCTGCCATACCGAGAATATGGTCGCTAGTGGTCCGGCTCTTGATGAGTATGTCATCGACGTACACCTCCATAATGCGGTTGATCTACTTCTCAAATATTTTGTTTACGAGCCGCTATTAAGTGGCTCCCATGTTTTTCAGACCAAAGGGTATCACCTTATAACAATAAGTGCCCTAATCCGCCATGAATAAGGTATGCTCCTCGTTCTCTGGGCTCATTTGGATCTAGTTGTAGCCCAAGTACGCGTCCATGAAATTCAACAGCTCATATCTGGACGTTGAGTCTACCAACGGGTTGATTCTGAGTAAGGGAAAGCTGTCCTTCGGGCAGGCTTTGTTAACGTTGATAAAGTTGACACACATTCACCATTTTTCGTTGCTCTTCTTCACCAGGACAATGTTGAAGAGCCAGTCTGGGTACTGGACTTCCCTGATGAAGCTGGCGTCCAACAACTTCCTTACTTCCTCTCGGATTGCGACCAATTTTTTCACTGAGTGGTTTCTCCACTTCTACTGGATGGGTTTATGGTCTGGATCGAGGCCCAACTTATGGACCATTATTCCGGTTGGAATCCAATGCATGTCAGTGGTAATCCACGCGAAGATGTCAACGTTCTGTCGTAAGAACGTGATTAACTCATCACGCAATGTGCCAGTGAGTGATCCACCGATCTGCACACACCTTTCCAGATCCGTCGGGTTCAGTAGGAATAGATTAGTTGCCTCACCAGACTGTGCCTACTGCAGGGTTATTTCGTCTTGATGGTCAGTTTCCCTACCGACCTGGTGCTGCCGCTGGGAGCGATTTAGGACATGTAGCATGTCCGCCCAGTGACCTGGTCACCCAACACTTCTCCCACACCATATGACATCGAAAATTTTATCTTGAGATGTGGTATCAAAGTGACAACTCCGAACGCTGTTAGGCACGGGCGGCCTAGTATAGCTTTGTATACAGAGGGCAGGTCGATTACTAAAAAAGTGACCGTACGACTTGACATTCTCGGGTATGTGCCTGAGGTAACCTCCAGCTGGATCGTCCCTTGGACGAACATCGACTCGTTATCAAGGCCAATAGCGAGCCTTCGGTAGGCTTTAATTGACTCTTTTTTAAACCAAATTTAAAAATACGCATCAATGTAAAGAAAATCATGTGAACTTCTATTATCAATAAACACTCGTTTCAGTTGGTAGTCGACGCTACCGTCCAAAATGAGTACGGATACAATAAGGGGATCTACATTGGAAAAAATTACATGTGCTAAGTCATTGTCACTAAAACTAATAATATTGTCCACAGTGCGCTACTTCTTCCTCTTAGTCTGCTGTTCCTTGTTGTCCGCAGAATTCTTGGCCGACCGAGTAGTGATCATATTAACCACTCCTACCGCAACCCGATTCCATGGATGGGTCGGCTCAGGTCCTTCTCCGCCTACAATGCCAAAGCTCTGGTTAGGGTTCTTAACAAACCTGATGAGGTAGCCTCTTCGAATCAACTCTTCTATCTCCCATTGGAGAGTCTTACAATCCTCTATAGAGTGTCCAAAAAATCGATGAAAATCAGAATACTTAGCCAGATTTCCTCCATTCGTCTTCTTGAGTGGTTTTGGCCATTTAAGAAATTTCTCTCCACGGATCTACATGAGGACATTTGAACGTGTGTTGATCAAGGGCGTCAAGCTGATCGCCCATAGTCCTTGTGCTCTAGTGATCTGGTCCTATGGTGTTTCCTGCTGGAGTGGTCACCGCCGTTGAACTTTCTCTTTCCCTCTCCTAGGAATGAGCGAGGTAGTTCGGTCCGCTTGAGACACTTAACCTCATTGGCCTCCTCTACCGCCACGTAGGCTCGGGTGATAGACTCCGCGTCCCAAAAAGTTTGCCGGTTCTTGTGTGCCAGGTGCCTGAAGAAATCCCCGTACGTCAGTACGGAGATAAAACTACTCGACTTTATCTTCTCTGTGAGCCTGGGGATCCGTCTGTCCTCCACCACAAAGTAATCCAAAAACTTCCGTGGATTCTCTCCCTACTTCCACTTGATATAGGAGATGTGCCAAGGCTGCTTTTCTTCTTGCTGACTGGAGGCGTACTGGGCCAAGAAGACGTCAGTCAGCGCCCTGAAGCTCCTAATCAAGTCTGAAGGGAGGTAGTGGAACCATATGCGACCATCCTCTTTCAAGGTAAGCGAAAAATAGCGGCACATTGTTGCGTCCTTCAACCCATACAGACTCAGACAGGTGTGGAAATGTTTGAGGTTATCCACCGGATCAGCGCTCCCATCATACAAGTCAAGAGGGGGCATCTTGAAATTCGCCGCCATCAAACGGTTCAAGATTTCGATGGTGAAAGGAGATTTGTCCAGATCGATTGCGTGCTCATCATCTTTAAACACGCGGTTACAGATTTTTTTCAATCTTGGATCAGCAGGAGCAGCGTTGGCTGATCTTTTGGAGTTGAAATGAGTCATCAAATCCGTTCCTTTCCTGCTGTGGCCAGTTGCCGACTGGCTACCGCCACCAATAGATTTGTTGGCCCGGGAGGCTCCCTCCTAAGGCTAGGTCCTGGTCTCCACTCGAAAGTATTGAGGATTCCTTCGTTTTGAACTTTCCTCCGGAGTCATACTGCCTAAGCGCTCTTTAAGCCTTGGCCAGCTTGGAGCGCGTGAAAACTCAAGCGTCTGGATGTTGGTCAACCTTCTAGATTTTCTGGCCTACTTCTTCTTCCTCTAGCCTCCTCTCCTAAAGGTCGGCACAGGGACTGTCGTGGGCGGAGCCCCCTGCTGAGAGTGCTCCTGGCGGGAGTAAAGCATTTGGAGCATCCTATAGGTGTTCTGCATGTACTCTACTAGGTTTTGAAAGAAGGGTTCGGCCACCCCATTGACCGTCCCGTTGACCATGGCACCAATAGCATGGTCATGATCAGGAGAGGTCAAGTCTCTAGCGGGCTCGCTTGCCTACGCTCTCGTGTTCACCATGCTGGTTGGCTTAGAGGGTTAAATTGAGAAAGGATTCTGGAAAAATGTGGTTGATTTTTTGTAAGCGCTTCCCACAGACGGGGCCAATGATGCGTCCCTAAATCCAAATTTCGAACAGATTTGGATCAATTGGGTCTTCTGAACCCGACTCCGTTCACTGAGTTTGGATCCTGCACACCACTACAACAAATAAGAAATTAGGTGCCGATGGAAGGTTATCCCATTAAAAACACTCCGACGCTCAAATTAGTAATCAGTCTTCGAACTTTTAAGAAAATAAAGAAAAATGAGAGCAGTGAGAAGATGAAGAGTGTTAGGGATGGGGGTTTAGTTCTCGACGTGAGAGGCTTTTCTGTGGCTTGGGAGGTGCGCAATCTCTTAATATTGTGTTCGCAAGAAACGTAATGAGAGAGGGTGAGAGTCAGAGTTCTGTAAGTATCAGAGCTTGAAAAATTATCATAGCACTATGAGATCTTTTAGAAGAGAAGTGAGCCTCTGTAATCTAAGTAATAAGCGTGTGTGATCTCAACAGTGAGCGTCTATAAGCTTAGAAGTGAACGTGTGTGATCTTAACAGTAAATGTTTGTAGACTTAGAAGTGAGCGTGCCCTAAAATGAAAACTCTATGGGCTTTTATAGATGAGGCGCTAGGCAGCCTTCTTTGGACAAGAAGGCTTGGTTTTTGCATCCTGTTAGGATTGCTTTCTTTCATGGCAAGGTGCGTTAATGGTGTTAATAGCGCCAGGGATCACTTTCCTTCAATCTGTGCCTTGTTACCGCTAGGGTTTACAGTGGGTAGGAAGAAAGAATCTGACGCTTTCCTCATGGAGCGTGCACTGAATTTGTTAGTACCCGTTACAATAGAAATTGCCTTCTGAAAAAGAGCAAAATTAGGAAAGAGATCCATTATTGATCGTGTACAGAGGTGCAGGCCCAATTGGCCTAGCCCACGTGAGGCCTGCTCTCTTTGGCTGGCCTATTGTGTCGCTTCCGATTAACAAAAACGTTGACCGCCTCTTTGGAATCTGTTGGCTGCCCAAATTGGCCTGGCATCCAGTCAACACCTAGTGTTGACCATCCAGGCGCACGTGGGCCATTATGGACTTAGGATGTTTCTCTTCTTCGACCAACCCACTATAGGCATACCCATCATAAATGTTGTATAATAAAAATATTATGGGCTAAAATTATTTTTTATAATTGTTGTAGAATCATAATATATTTTGCCACTGTCATGAAAATTAAATATCAACCTAAAAAAGAGATTTAGTGAGTAGTTAAATGAAATTAATGCTTTCATGTCCAAAGTAATATTTACTATAGTATATATATCATTTAATATTTTAACTATAACAAATATCAACTTAAATACAAATGTCAATAAGATTAATGCTTTTTCTTATAGCATATTTAGTAGGGTAGAATTGAAACTACAAAGCTTATAAGATATTTGGTGCCGACTGTAGCGGGTTTAGTGTGGTGGCTGAACAAATACAAATCAGAGTTTTGGCCATTTGAAAATCTAATTTAAGAAAAGCAAATAATTTGATCTTCAACTGGCATGCATCCATAGAACATAAAACAAGGCATCGAATTCGAAATTACATACCTCCAAGCCAAATCCAAGCGGTTAACAATTATTATCATCACCATTACTAAAAACAATAGTACCATGGGAAAGTCGTTAACCGCGAGCATTAATTAATTATCATCGTCATTACCATCGTCATGGCGCAATTAAGCTTTGCCTTCACTTTCCTCCTCGAGAAAAGGATAGTCAGTGTAGCCAACGACGGGATCGTGGGTGTAGAACAAGGCTCTAATGTACTTGTTGAGGGGTGCGTCGAGCTTAAACCTCTTGACTAGATCCGGGTTAGCAAGGAAGAGGCGGCCGTAAGAGACGAGATCGGTGTCTCCATTCGCCACCGCCGCCATTCCGAGCTGCTTGGTGTAGCCGCCGCTGCTTATGAAAGTTCCCTGATAAGCACGCTTGATTTTCTTCAACAGATGGGCGCCCTCATCCTCACTCCACAGCTTCTCTTCTGCGGCCATGATTCTGGGCTGAATGCTGTGGACGTGTACGAGCTTGCCGCCGTGGTTCTCTTGGAACTTGTTTAGCCTGTCGATGATGCCGAGGCCGAGGCCGAGCGGGTCGGTGTCGATGGCGTCGAGATAATCGATTGCCGGTGAGATTCGGAGAGCAGTTCTTTCGATGCCGATGGCCGAAACTATAGCCTCCAGTATCTCCATCAACAACCTGCATCGGTTTTCGAGTGATCCGCCGTACTCGTCCGTTCGATCGTTGATCGTGTCCTTGAGGAATTGGTCGATGATGTATCCCTGGGCTCCATGAATTTCGATACCATCAAAACCTGCAACATGATTTGGTTTTTACCCCCTCCGTATTAAAAACGACGGCGCATTGTACAGTGAGAACAATTTCGAGGGGAGCGCATTTCAAAAGGATGCCCCGAGTAGGCGGGAAAGTTTTCAAATTCATAAGTCAACTTTTTTTAGGCTGTCTCACTGATGTAAAACTGGCAACACATTGCAACTGCTCTCATATCCTGTCCTACAGTTAATGAGTTCGATTGGAGTTTCCCTGGCTACACCTCCCATATACTATATTTAACTCAATTTCATACTATTTGATATAAATTCTGTTGTGTTCCGGTTTTCGGGGTCCGGAGCAACATAAGAATATGGAGTTTGAGAGAGAGAGAGAGAGACCAGATTTTTACGTGGGAAACCTCCCCTTAAAATAAGGAGGAAAAACCACGGGGCTTAGAGCCTGAAATGGATTTTACTAGTTGATCGTTTGTCGTGTACACAATACAGAGTGGGGAGATGAACCCTCTTTTCCCTTCTTTTATCTTTTCACTATTGAGGAGGGAGATCCAGAGAATGCTTAAGGCCCCAAGAAATCTCGAGAGAAAGGGATCGAGGGGATCCCCCCTTTGTGGGTTCTAAGTGAGTATTTATAGAGAAAATGGGGTTGCTGGAGACGTCCACGTGGCAGCTGGTGTGCCCATGTGGCTACTGTGGCCCACTGGTAGGGCAGCCACCTACTCCCCTGACACAGCCACGCTGTGTCAGGCACGCTGGCGTGTTCAGGGAGCTAACTTCCAACGGCGCTTGACCTGCCACTCCCCGCCAGGAATGTCAGTCCTGAAGTGACTGGGCATGCTCTGAGGTTTGGTGATGGCGTGACGCATGAGTTGCGTGTCTTTTAATAACTGTGAAGCTGAGCTGGCATTCTCGGACATCTGGGAGAGTCCTCGTCCCTTTCTGGCATTATTATCCTTGGGATGAGTCCGCGTATTATAACATATGCTGTGCTTGTCCGCGTACTATAAGTCCTCGTCGTTAATTGCATTAGTGGCTTGCTAAGGGCTTTGGGCCCATTGTGGAATGTCCTCGAGCCTATTTCTCCTTACGCGATTTTCGGGCAGTCTAACAACCTAGGCCTCTCGGGTCAAGTACTCGCCCACTTTGCCCGTCCTCTTAGGGACCCTGGGCACTGGAACCCAACACTAGCCCCCCATGCCAAAGGGCTCGAGGTCCTCGACCGTTTGGCATGTCCTCGTAACACCACTTTCCTTCCAGGTGGCACTTCCCATGACATTCTGTCCGTGCGCGCAAAGACCGTCCGAGGAGTGATGACGTTTGAAGGCTTAACTTCCAACTTGGTCCGAGATATATTGTGTCCTCGGGTTTGTGGCCAACCAGAATTTGGAGCGGTGAAGTCCGGGAACTCCTTTGAGTCCGAGGATTTGTAACGCCGCCGTTTTGGCTTCTGCAGAGCATTGAATGCGTGATTGACAGGCTGCGTACATCTTGGGAAGGCAAAGGCTATCATTTCCTGCTATCAAATGGCCGAGCGACGCGTGGCTAGGGCAATGATGGCGCCCTTTCAAAATTTCAAACCTATAAATGGTTTTCCTTTTTCACAAAGCCGTTTCTGCCCGTTTCTCTTTCGATTCCTCTCCTTTGCGTCGTTTTCCCATTGCAATCTCTTGAGCTTTTCTTCATTTTTCCCTTACAATGTCGAGGGCGCCTGGAGTGAAAGAGATTGCTTCCACGATGACCCTCGCAAAGCTTTCGAAGATTCGAGCGCAATACCATATTTCGGAGTCCGCGGGCGTGCTTATTCCGGGGCCGGAGGATAGGGCGTCGACCCCTCCGAATGGCTTCATCACTGTTTACGAGGTCCATCTCAAAGGAGGGTTGCGGCTCCCACCGCCAGCAGAGCTTTACGATCTGATGAGGGCTCTCGGGGTTCCTTTCGCGAGACTTCAGCCAAACGCGATAAGGTATTTAGTCTCTTTGTGTGTTTTCTTGAGATGCCACGCAAAGCTATTGAGTGCTACTGCCGTCAAGGTTATGTTCCGTTTTACGCATAACCATGACTGGGTTACCATGACCCCGCGCCCGGACTTTTCACTGATGAGTGGGGGCAATCCTGATTCCACCAAACGGTGGAAGGATAAGTATTTTTTCCTTGGAGTTCATCAGGAATGGGCTATCCCTGTTGGTTGGGAGAAAGTGGGCCGCCAGTGGTGTTCTGAGCCTTCGCTGAATGATAGGGAGATTGCGAAGGAGTCCACGGACCTTGTGCTTGCCAACCTTGAGGGCTTTCATGAGGACAAACGCAATATTTGGTTGTCGCGTGAGAAACTTGTGGAGGCCAAGTGGGAATCCCCGGACGAGCCTTCTGCCGCAGCTCGATCTAAGAGGTCCAAGAAGAAAAAGTTGACGGAGAGTACGCGGCCTTTGAGGATAGGGAGTCCGGCCGGTCAGCCTGAAAGGAGTACTGCGACCGAGAGCTCGAAGCGCCCGGCCGCCCTTGTTGGGTATCCATCCTCTGGTGATGATGATGACGACGCTTTTGACGTCGTTGTTGATGAGGAGATTGCCCCTCTTTCCAAGAGGGCGAGGACTGCTATTGTGCTGGAGTCCTCGGAGACGGGAGGCCCTGCCCTGGCCTCCTCTTCTGATCTTCCTACCGGGTCCTCGGGGACAATTCCCCCGTCTACGGAGGTCTCGGGCGTCCAGCTGCTTTGTGATGATCCAGCTTTTGCTGCTCCCGTGGACTTGTCCTCCGAGGACATGGCAGTAGTGAGTACGTCTGCGGGCGCAGAGTGGGAAGTGACGTTTGAAACCGTCCGAGAGGAAGTAGAGGCCGAGGAATTTGTGGCTGGTCTGACGTCCTCGGATTTTCCTGAGCATCCCGTTATAGTCCAAGTTCATTCTGGTGAAGAGACTGAGGAGGAGATGGCGGCGCCTCCTATTGCTGTCGAGTCCTCGGGCGCCACTCCTCACGTTGATGTTCCTCTACCTCAGTCAGAGGTTGGGGTTTCTGTGGTGCCTGTCTGTGAGGCCCAACCGTCCGAGACTTGTGGGGAGGCCTCTGTAAGCGGCGACCCGCTCATTTCCCAGGTAACAACATCTCATAACAACATCTTCCTATAAGGAAGAGATCGATGGTATTATCTCTCCCTTTTTGTCATGAATGATCAAAGGGTAATGAAACTCACCCTTCTTAATCCAAAGTTTCTTACTACGATTTATGGTGTCACTTAAATTTATCACTTGATCATTTAGAAGTTGATACGGTAAATGAGATGCTCTATCTATGAGTTTTATCGAAACTTATTTTGACACGATGTTACGGGGCAGTAGGGGCGAATATGGCCAATAATACCACATCCATGACATCTTGGGACGAATGTAGGATTGTTGTCAGCATCATACCTTTGTTTGCCAACGGTTTGAGCCTTAACCCAATGTTTTGAGAAAACTCTGGACGATTGATCAATAGGGCAGACAATGTGCGACTTTGTTTTGGGATGGACGTTGGTCGGATAAATACAGTTCTAGATTTAATATTACATTTAAAAAATTTTCTGAGTAACCTAACCCGGCTTTATTTGGTCTAATTTTTTTCAAACCGAGCGTATGGTCCAATTGTTTTGACCCATTTGAATATTGTTTCAAATTATTGTGAGCAATCTCAAGATCAGATTCAAGAGTCGTGATTTTTTTAGAAAAAGTGCTTTTCAATTTCTTAATTTCTTGAACTTTTGTGTCAAACTCAAATTTAAGAGCTAATTTCTCGTTTTTCAATTTTGTCAATTTAGACTTTAACAACACGTTAATTTTCTTGATCTGAAAGTATTTCTTAAACAATTTATCATAAGTATCATGAAAGTCGTACAATTTAACTTCTTACTCGTTTATAGAGTCATCGGATATATTAAGATTTTCTTCTAAACGTTCATCAGTTCTACACATCGAAATCATAAAAGTCATATATTTGATAGGGCCCTCTTCAGTGCATCTTTCAACATCTTTTTGTTTGTCATCGCTCAATATTACATTAACTATTAAGGTTTAACCTTATTAGCGTTTAAAATTGGGACATTCAGTATGATAATGGCTAAAACCTTTACACTCGTGACACTGAACTCATTGAGTATTTTTCGATTTAGATTCTTTAATTTCACATCAATCTTTCATATCAAGTTTAGGTGATCTTTTTAAATCTATATTTGGTTTGTCAGATGAATATTTATTTTTTCTTCAAAATTTTTTTAAAATTTCTTACAAATAAGGTAAAATCTTCATTGCTCTTCGACTCCTCATCGGAGTCACGGTCTTTATCTTCCCTAACAGATTTTAGAGCAATTGATTTATTCTTCTTTGACTGGGGAAGTGTATGCTCATAAATTTGGAAAGATCCTACAAGTTCTTCAATCTTCATTTTATCAAAATATTTATTTTCTTCAACAGCGATGACTTTAAGTCTAAAACGTTCAGGAAGCGATTTAAGAACTTTCTAACAATTTTATTTTCAGGAATTCGTTATCCTAAATTAAAAGTAAAGTTCACAATATCGTTTAATTGAGCATAGTATTCATCAAATGTTTTATCATCTTTCATACGGATTTCTTTAAATATGATAGTAAGTATTTATAATTTTAAAATTTTTACTAGCTTTGTTCCTTCGTAGGTAATCTCAATGATATCCCACGCATCTTTAGAGATCTCGCAAATAGATATACGTTTAAACTCTTCGGGGATACATCCGTAAATATAGCGTTTAACCCCTTACGATTTCAATTGTATAAATCAAATTCTTTTTTTATCCATAAGGACAGAACTGTTGGTTTATCACCGATGGTACTTTTGGATGGGATCCACCTAATTTGGATGCTAACCCATATGCGCTCATCCATCGATTTAAAAAAGGCTCTCATCCGACCCTTCCAATAGGCATAATTGCTCCCATCAAAGAAGAGAGAAACGGACAGCAATCCATTCGTATACATCAAGATCGGGTGTCGCGGATCGAGGCAAGTCTCTGATACCAAATGAAGGAAACTTTTCATCCCAAAACATACAAGGATTCGACCCCTTAATACATTAGCGAAACTAGTGACAATAACAAATATTCAATACACTAAAGAATATTTAAATTTAAATAATATGAGTAATATGAGTATATAAATAAATACAATAACAAATAACAATAAAGAGATAATTTTTTTATGACGAAGAAAAAACTCAATAACTACGGCTATCGAGAAAAATCAGTCGAATTTCAATGACCAGGGAAGATATGCACTACGAAAATTAACTTATAGATCGGGTGGTAACGACACGCTAATCTAGTTGACTTACTCCCGTCTTATGATTCCTACCTAGGAACTCATTGGATATACCCATGGCAGTGGAACTGAACGCCTTTCGATCTTTACGTCAATATTTCCACTCGAACCACTTGAATTGTCGAGCACCACTGGATTCTAGTGTCCACGACACTGACGTGGCCACAAAAGTTAACAGGCGGGAAGATGTGCAAAGGTAAAAGTACAATATGGAGAGAAAATTTTGTCAATAAAGTACAATCGTTGGTGAGTAGTTTTCTCTAAAAATATAGCACAAGTACACTAGGTTTTTTAAGAGAAAAAGGTCCTCAAAAGTCTGCCAGAATAATTAGGATTCAAGACATAAGACATATATATATAGAAAGCCTAAATAGTTCAAAAAATAAAAAAGCCATTAGAAACAAAAAGGTCGCGCCGCTCGAACAAAAAATAAAAGAGCTATTAGGAACAAAAAGGCTGCGCCGCTCGAGTGCGGTGGGCGCAAGCTAGGGTTTGGGTGATTCCGTGCCTTGACGCTCAAGCACAAATCGGGCGCTCATCGAACACACCAGTTCTGGAAGGCGCCTCTTAATGGTGCCCATCGGGCATCCCTCCCGAGATGGTGCATAACAGGTGACAGGAAAGTATAAAAGCTAAGTATGTGTCCATGACGGCCTTCGGGTATAAAACTGATGAATATCTTTCAGGCCGATATATAGTTGTAGATACCGAACGCACCGATAAGAGACTAAATAACCAACCTAACACGGTTACGGAATATGCCAACTCAAAATATGATAACAATAACAATACTAAAAGATCCGATCTCTGATCCTAAATTCTAAAGTACAGAACAACAGCCTCGATATATATGTATCTTTCAATAATCATAGAGTCAAGTCCTTCAATGCAAAAAATTTCTCACATTTATGTATCCCCTAACTCATTATTATTTGACTTGAAGCTAGATGATATATTGGTGAGCAGATCCCATATCGTTTCATTTATTATTAACTGTTGTAACGTATAGAATTCAGATTAAAAGATTTAAAATTTTGACCCGACTTACTTGGACAATTATGCAAATCTTAAGTATACATCACAGTCATATACAAATTTATTAATGTTTTAATATATTATTTTTATTGCTTAACTGCGTAATTTTTCAAGTTAAAATAAAATAATATTATTGTTTTAATTTCTTTTCTAAATGAGTGTTCTAATATGTATCCTGAGTTCCATGCGTTTGAAGTTATTGATCTCAAAGCCCATGATGGAAATCGGTTGGATACTTTAAGATCGTAACATCCAATTATTAACTTATAGATGCATATGTTATATATATTTGCAATACCCAACAAAAACCTAATCATAAAATTTCAGTTTTTATTTGAAACTCAACTAAAGTGAACAAAATCCAGTGATTTTCCATAAGATTAGATCGAATTGTGTCGAGTTTTCGTTGTTCTATCGTCTCCCTCATATCATAGCATAAGGATGACTGGCAAATTAGACTGCAGATGAGAAATCTGCAATGCATATCAGCATTTATCATGCAGAAAATTTTGTTCCGTTTAGTCAGTAAACTCATGAGATTCAGAATTTAAAACAGTGATACCTGCTCGAATGGCATTCACTGCCCCTCGGCGGAATTCCTCGACGATTCCCGGAATTTCAGAGGTCTCCAGCGCTCGAGGTGGCGGGTATTCGGCCATGGAATCATCCGGCATCATCAATTTCCACCTGCTTGAAATCGGCTTGTTGCTCGGCGAAACCGGCGCTTGCCCTCCCGGCTGAAACGCTACAACAAAGCAATTTTGTGGAACGTCTTAAAGAAACAGATAAATCAACCAAAATGAAAACGTTGGATTCCACAACTGTGCTGCTGCGTGGATCGAAGTTAATGAACGGAGCCAACCATGATGCGAAGCTCGACCAACGTGCCACAATTGACAGAGGATGATACCGCCTTTGGCATGAACGGCTTCCGTAACCTTCTTCCATCCTTCAACGTGTTCGTCAGTGAAAATTCCCGGGACACAAGGATATCTGGCCCAAATGGCTCATAAATTAGACCATAGTTGATGGATCGAGATTGTAATCCGAAATTTAATGATGCTTTAGTTACTATATATATATATATCAAGATTTAATTTTCTTAACAATTCACAAGGGCACCTGCCTTACATGACAAATGGTTCGTGTCAGTTTAAATTTTAATGAGAAAAAATAATGAAAAGCCATAGGGAGGAAATATATGAAAAACTATGAAATTGTATTTAATTTGATTCACATGAAGTAAAATTACAAAAAGTTTTATTTCTTATCTATTAAATCCACAATGTTTATTAAAAATTTCAACCGCTTTTAACAAATTTTGTTGATTTTTCAATGAAAAACTATAAAATTCTACTTTAAAATAATAAAACTATGTACCTATGTTTTTCATTGTTTCCTATATTTTTAATTTTATAATTTTTTAACCTTATTTATACAGTTATATTCAAAACATCTTTTGGGTGCCGGCCGGTGAGAATCATAGAGAAGAATAAAACAATAATATTTCGACTAACCGTTTGGACTCAAAATTTTATTTTAATTTTTACCATACTTGAGTATGTTATTTTAATTATTATTTAGAACATTTTATTGGTATTATTTATTTCATTTTCATCTCATATATTTCATTACATGGTAGGTACACCAATGTTTTGGAGGAACCGAATGTGGTATTGGTGGTTTATATAATTGAACTCAGATTTATACCGAAGGTTTTGTAGATTCTATTAGGTTTTTGAGTCACTTACCTGTAAATCCTATATTTCATAGACAAATTATTTGGAGAACACATGATATTCATACGAGACGTAATCGGGCAGAGATATCAAGTAAGAGTCATGCAATATTTATATGATGGTCATTTGAACAATGAAATTCAATGAACTTTGTATAAATCTTATGTAAGGTGCATTCAAGCGAATCTTACTTCTAGGAAATCGAAAGTATCTGTACTTGATAAGTGTATGATGATGCTTGTGCACATTTGGAATAGATTTGGCACACAAAATGCTCGTACGCTAATTCGAGTAAATATTGTGCTTGAAGAGTACTCGAAAGACGCATGTAGGTGGCTTATCTAGAAGGGTTGCACCTAATACTTGCATGACGGGTGCAAGTTCATTGATAATGATATAAAATGTTCTAATGTGATTTTTAGGGCAGATTTGAGGGCATTTTTGATACAATGGTGCCACGCGAAAAAAAAAGAAAGAGAGAAAAGAGGAATTAGGAAGATTTTCAGTATTCAATTAAAGTCCAATTTAAGTTACATTCTTTAGTAAGCATAGGGGTGTTATTTTTGTCTTGATTGTAAGATATATTACTGATTAATTACTCTTATTCTTATATTTTTTTTTCTTATTGGTTGTAAGGTATGTTAAAAGTTGTATTTAATTATCCTTTACTTGAATTGAAGTAAACGGCTCTTGAAAGAGAAATTATATTTCCAAACTAACATTTCAATGTAGAATTTTTCCAAAATCATCCCGTAATCTTTATCTTAGTTTTAAAAGATTTTTTCATGTTAAATATTATTGTATAATTTTATGTAATTAGTTGCGTGCATTCCTTGTGTTCAATGTTTTAGTTGTTGACTATTGACAGTAGATTCGAGTTTATTTTCACTCTATCAATGGTGTATATATTTCCCTCATCAAATCTTAACAAATTCAAGACCCTGTAGTTTTACTTTCTCATTTAAAAAACAGTTTTTACGTAAAATTGTTCAGTACTTCGATCCGAACAAAATCTATATTAAGAAAATTTGACTTAAGCATCTCCAACACGTGCACGCAGAATTATGACTCAAACAAAACTAAGTCTAAAGTAATCTTTGTCAACTACGGGTTTAAAAAAAAAACACACAAGAGATTTGAAAGTTAAAAAGAGCAGGGAAGTTACCCATTGCCAACAAGAGAGACGATGGTGCCTTCGGTGATGAGTAATCCCCCGGGCGTAGTTCTTTGGGCATAGTAAGTGGCCATCGCTTCATTCGCCGTATTATTATTGATCGCTCTGCATCTTGTCATCGGCGACAGCACTATCCTGCATCCCCACAGTACATGACCAATTAACGCTTAAGCTTTACAAGTAAACAAAAAATGGTGATAGATGAAAATTCAGATTCGATGATATCCCTCGTAACTATTTGTTATACGAATAATATTTTTCTAGTTAATTGTTCCAAAAATTAAAGATTCAAAAATAATATATTTTTTTCTTAATTCTTTCATGGCAATCCAACAAGCAAAATATTTTTCCTTTGATTTTTTTCTTATTATTTTTCATTTCTTTTAATTTTCGAAGAAACAAACTCGGAATATGATTTTCCAAGTAAGGGACAATTTACTCATTCCGGGGCAAAGAAACACGCATTTTCCACTGCGGAAATCCAAAAAGATAGAATTCAGATCCAGCAAAACTGAGCCGACTCTTCAGACGGAGGAGAAAACAACCGAAAAGAAATCGTAGCAAATTAAAAATACCGGGATCTTGACCTTAGATTTCAATTATTTCATTCTGTTGATTATTTCCAGCACGCTTCAATTTGAAAAGAGATTAAGAGTAATTAGAAAGAACCTGTGGGAGAGATTGAACTTGCCGAGCTTGTAAGGACTAAAGAGATCTACGGACTCCGTGTTCGCCATTTTCGGACTTGATGGTTCTGACTTTCTGGATCTCAAATCGCAAGGAAGACGGACCAGAGGCTGTTTACCGGGAGGCAAGTGGGAGACAGGCTGCTTCATCAGCGGTCTTTTTTACGTAAAAATATTTTAATAATATATAACTATAAACNTCCACAGCTTCTCTTCTGCGGCCATGATTCTGGGCTGAATGCTGTGGACGTGTACGAGCTTGCCGCCGTGGTTCTCTTGGAACTTGTTTAGCCTGTCGATGATGCCGAGGCCGAGGCCGAGCGGGTCGGTGTCGATGGCGTCGAGATAATCGATTGCCGGAGAGATTCGGAGAGCAGTTCTTTCGAAGCCGATGGCCGAAACTATTGCCTCCAGTATCTCCATCAACAACCTGCATCGGTTTTCGAGTGATCCGCCGTACTCATCCGTTCGATCGTTGATCGTGTCCTTGAGGAATTGGTCGATGATGTATCCCTGGGCGCCATGAATTTCGATACCATCAAAACCTGCAACATGGTTTGGTTTTTATCCCTCCGTATTAAAAAACGACGGCGCATTGCAGCGGCTCCCATATCCTGTCCTACAGTTAATGAGTTCGACTGGAGTGTCCCCTGGCTGCACCTCACTGATACTCCATTTAACTCAATTTAATACCATTTGATATAAATTCAAATGTCTGTGCCTTTTTCTTTTTTTTTCCCCCCTTAATCACCTTAAATTTTAATTTTTTTACTATTATAATTTTGTCATTAAATTTATATCTAACAGTATACAAAGTAAGCAACAGCTTCTTTTGTTGACACATTTTATTGCGTATGATTTAAATAAGATTGATCCCGTCCAATAAAACACGGAGCCTAAAAATTACATACTTGTTGAAACAATCAAATTGTTAGACCTAAAATAGAAAAAATTAGAAATTTATCCACACATCCGACTCTCCAAATGATCAAATGATTGGATTGTTAAAAATATAAAAGATTGAGATACCTAATAGCCTAACGAAAGATTAAATTAGATATTAAATTTTAACGAACTGTTAAATGATTCGAGGGATAAACTGTCATATTAAACATACAGTTACAATTACTAAATAATAAGTATTAAACTCTAAGTGATTATAAAATTATATATTAGTTGGGTCTTCAACTAGTATAATAGCTTAATTAATATGTAATCATATCAATTCTGAAAAGACACAGTAGTTGATAATAATAAAAAAAGATCCGATCACTGATCCTAAATCTTAAAGTATAGAACACCAGGCTTGATATACTTGTATCTTTCAAAAATCATAAAGTTAAGTCCTTCCATTCACAAATTTTCTCACATTCACACATCCCTAACTCATTATTATTTAATTTGAGCGCTAGATAATAAATTATGAAGCAAATTCCGTATCATTTAATCTATTATTAATTATTATGGTGCATAGAATTCGGATTAAAAGGTTTAAATTTTTGACTCAACTTACTCGGACGATTATCCAAAAATCTTAAGTATACATCACACTCATATACAAATTTATTGATGTTTTAACATATTATTTTTATTACTTAACTAAGTAATTTCTCAAGTTAAAATAAAATAATATTATTGTTATTATATCTTTTCTAAATGAGTGTTCTAATATGTATCCTGAGTTCCACGCGTGTGAAGTGATTGATGTCAAAGCCCATGATGGAAATGGGTAGGATACTTCAAGATCGTAACATCCAATTATTAACTTATAGATGCATATGTTATATATAATTGCAATACCCAACAAAAAACAATTCATAAAATTTCAGGTTTTATTTGAAACTCAACTAAAGTGAACAAAATCAAGTGATTTTCCATAAGATTAGATCGAATTGTGTCGAGTTTTCGTTGTTCTATCGTCTCTCTCTCATATCATAGCATAAGGATGACTGGCAAATTAGACTGCAGATGAGAAATCTGCAGTGCGTATCCGCATTTACCATGCAGAAACTTTTGTTCCGTTTAGTCAGAAAACTCATGAGATTCAGAATTTAAAATGGTGATACCTGCTCGAATGGCATTCACTGCTCCTCGGCGGAATTCCTCAACGATTCCCGGAATTTCAGAGGTCTCCAGCGCTCGAGGTGGCGGGTATTCGGCCATGGAATCATCCGGCATCATCAATTTCCACCTGCTTGAAATCGGCTTGTTGCTCGGAGAAACCGGCGCTTGCCCTCCCGGCTGATACGCTACAACAAAGCAATTTTGTGGAACGTCTTAAAGAAACAGATAAATCAACAACCAAAATGAAAACGTTGGATTCCACAAATGTGCTGCTGCGTGGATCGAAGTTAATAAACGGAGCCAACCATGATGCGAAGCTCGACCGACGTGCCACAATTGACAGAGGATGATACCGCCTTTCGCGTGAACGGCTTCCGTCACCTTCTTCCATCCTTCGACGTGTTCGTCAGTGAAAATTCCGGGTACACAAGGATATCTGGCCCAAATGGCTCATAAATTAGACCATAGTTGATGGATCGAGATTGTAATCCGAAATTTAATGATGCTTTAGTTACTATATATATATATATATTTCAAGATTTAATTTTCTTAACAATTCACAAGGGCACCTGCCTTACATGACAAATGGTTAGTGTCAGTTCAAATTTTAATGAGAAAAAACAATGAAAAGCTATACGGAGGTAATATATGAAAAACTATGAAGTAAAATTACAAAAGTTTTATNTTATTATTGTTCATTATTATATATATATTGTGCATGCTTATACATTTAGAGTTAAATATCTCTTACGTGTATCGGATATTTAATTTAATTAATTTATTTTATTGCTTCCGCTATACTTGTAACGGGGTCAAAACACGTTAGCACCGAAACGTGCTCTTTCAATTGACTCAGTAGAGGAGCATGATTCTCGACCTGAATCCTCACATGAAAATGAGCCTGCTAATGATCCTATAATTGCTAAATTTGGCATTCTGGTTGTGCCAAGCTCCCCTGCATCGAATAAACCAATTTTTGTACTTGTTGTAAGTTAGGTCAACACTCCATAAAATGATGACGATGTAGCCAAAGAGTCTTTAGTATATTTTTTGTTGTCTTCTTTTGGTTCCAATGGATTCTAATGCTTCGCAAGGTGCCCCAAGTTGTGAAACCCTATGGTATCGTAGAACATTACCTCGCCGTTGTTGGAAATCATTGCCAATTCCAAGTCCTAAACCAAGAGGATCACCACTAGATTCTATACCCAGAGAGGGATACCATTATAAAAAGATATCATTTGTGACATTAATTTCTAATTATTATTTGCCACTTTAAATTTTGACCCGAAACTTGTCCTTTTTGCAATATCAGAATCTAGTGTGTTTAATTAGAAATAGGTTTTATAACCAAAATACAAAAATTACAAACCTATCTCGGTCTTACATCAATCCTTTCGTGGTTTAGGACTTGGCGTTTAGAGTTATGACTGCTGAAATTTTCGTGACTAATTAAACCACCTTGAAAGTAAGCTGGATGAGTAGATGATGAGACTTTAAGATTTTGCAAACCAGGCAACTATCGCTAGAGACTGAATTAACTTACTCAAAGACAAGGCTCTCAAGGCTGATCGTCAATTGGCTTTAGCTTCTAGCACCATAAAGAGACTCTAAGTTGAATACTTAATACCCAAGAAGGTATCAAGGAGTATTCGGCAAGTAAAGATTGGATTTTTGTTAGACTCACCTTTCAAAGAAGGAATTGCTCTTTGCAAGGGGATCGTCTTCTTGATTGTTCTCGATTTTTCAATCAGCTACTTGGATACTAGAAATTGTGGAGCTTTTTTAACCTCTAATGTTAAATATTTTTCAAAACTATGGAGCTCCCAGCCCACAAGATCTAGCCCCAATCACCGGCCATAGAATAGTCGAGTAATTCATTGTCCTTGAATGCTATAGTTTTTAGTATCCCTCGTAACTAAATTCCTTGTAACTCATCATTTCATTCTCGATCGAAACACTTGCTGTGATATATAATTCGGCGAAAAATATATTTGATTGATTCAAAATTATTGACACTTAATAAGATAAAAAATGATAATAATGAGTCGAATATAATAACAAAGACAGTATAAAGAAAACAGTTTGAAATATGTCGAGAAATCATCGGGATGTTGATGGCCCCCACAAGGTCATACGAGGTAACTTTGTTGATATTGGCAACTCTTCTATGAATTTCATACCCTTTGTACACTCATTCTTTGATTGATTTCCAGTTGTATAAAGTTTAATAGAAGGATCGCATGAGCATTGTTGATTGAAGAGTTCTTCAATGAGTGGACAAAACAACATTTGATACACGCATGAAGGGGACATGTGTGTGGATTCTAGAGATGTATATGCATAGCTTGCCATAAGAAGTCATATCTGATATACTCTTAAAGGGTGCACATACATGGAATGTAATGATTTTTGCACTTGACGCACTCGTATTAGGCACTCATGCATCATGCTGATTTTTCCTCTTAGTGTTTGAGTGCAATAACTAACATTTGAACGCCAGTTGCAAAAAAAAAGGGCCACATTTTGATTTTAAGGCATTAAGCACAGGATTCAAAATATCTTTTGGGTGTCGATTGGTTAGAGAAAGGGAGAAGAATAAGAACAATAATATTTTTACTAAGTGTTTGAACTCAAAATCTTGCTTTAATGGTTACATTATTTGAGTACATTGTTTTAGTTATTATTTAGAATGTTTTATCGATATTATTTATTTCATATTTCTTTGCAAGGTTCACTAATGTTGTAGATGAACCAAATGTGGTGTTTGTGGTCTATATAATTAAACTCATGTTTGTAGTTGAGGTTTTGTAGATTCTGTTAAATTTTTGGGTTATTTAATTGTGAGCCTCACATCTAAAGAATGAGTTATCTGGGAAATGCGTGATGTTCGTTCAAGAAATGCTTGAGCAGGGATGTCACAAAAAAGTTGTGCAATATTCGTGTGAGAATTCCTCAAGCGATGAAATTCAGTGAAAATTCACTGAATGTTCATGTAAGATGCATTCAAGTAAAAATTATTTCTAGGAAACCAGACATATTTGCACCTAATAAACTCATGATAGGTGCTTGAGCACATTTGGGATAGATTGGGCGTACCTATTATATGCTCGAGGGATGCTTGTGCACAATTTTAGTAAATACTGCACTTGAAGAGTGCTTGAAGGATACATGTATGTGGCTTATTTAGAAGGGTTGCGTCTGATGCCTATATGACGGACACACTTATGCCAATATTGATATAAAACATTCTAATGTTATTTTTTGAAAAAAATTAAGGGTATTTTCAATACAAGGGTATCGTACGAAGAGAGGAGAAAAAAGAGGGAAGAAAAAGATTTTCGGTATCCAATTAAAGTGTAATTTAAGTTACATTCTTCAACAAGTTTGGGTGTATTACTCTAATCTTAATTGTAGAATATATTATTGATCAATTACTCTTATTGTATTTTTCTCTAATTAGTTATAAGGTACGTTGAAAGGGATCGTATTATTTACTCAATTATAGCAAGTGGCTCTCAAAAGGAGGAATATATTTCTTATTTAACACTTTTACAATAAATTTATTCGAAAATCGTCATATAGTTTTTATCTTAATTTAGAAAAATTTTTTATATTAAATATTATTGTATAATTTTGTGTACTTGGTTATATATATTTTTTGTGCTTAATGGTTCGATAGTTGACGATTGATAGCGGATTGATATTTATTTCGACTGCGTCAATGGTGTGCGTGCTTCCCTTGAATCTCAACAAATTCAAGGTCCCGTGATCTTATCTTTTCGTTCAGAAAACCGTTTCCAAGTAAAACATGTGAGTTTCTTTTACTTTTGAATATTATCATTGTCATGATTTTATGTAATATCATTTCAGATACTTAGGAATCTAAGCAAATGGTTCGGTCCTTCGATCCGGATAGAGATTAGTTTTTGATTTTGTGTGGGTAAAGTTTGGCTTTAGCATCCCCCACACAGTGCTCGCAGAATTATGAGTCAAACTTATAAGGACAAAACCAAGTCTGAAGTTATCTTTATCAATTAGGCTAATACATACAGTAAAAAACAAATATGAAATTTGAGTAGTTAAAAAGAGCAAGGAAGTAACCCGTTGCCAACAAGGGAGACGATGGTGCCTTCGGTGATTAGTAATCCACCGGGCGTAGTTCTTTGGGCATAGTAAGTGGCCATCGCTTCATTCGCCGTATTATTATTGATCGCTCTGCATCTTGTCATCGGCGACAGCGCTATCCTGCATGCCCGCAGTACGTGCCCAATTAACGCTTAAGCTTTACAAGTAAACAAAAAATGGTAGTAAATGAAAATTCAGATTCGATAATATCCCTTGTAACTAGTTGTTATACGAATAATTTTTTTCTAGCTAATTGTTCCGAAAATTATAGATTCAAAAATAATATATATATTTTTTCTTTATTCTTTCATAGCAACCCAACAAGCAAAATATTTTTCTTTTGATTTTTTTTTTCTTATTATTTTTCATTTCTTTTAATTTTCGAAGAAACAAACTAGGAAGATAATTTTCCAAATAAGGGACAATTTACTCATTCCGGGCAAAAAAACCAGCATTTTCCACTGCGGAAATCCGAAAAGATAGAATTTAGATTCAGCAAAACTGAGCCAACTCTTCAGACGGAGGAGAAAACAACCGAAAAGAAATCGCAGCTAATTAAAATACCGGGATCATGATCTCAGACTTGAATTATTTCGTTGTGTTGATTATTTCCGGCACACTGCAATTCTAAAAGAGACGAAGAGTATTGAGAAAGAACCTGTGGGAGAGGTTGAACTTGCCGAGCTTGTAAGGACTAAAGAGATCTACGGACTCCGTGTTCGCCATTTTCGGACTTGATGGTTCTGACTTACTGGATCTCAAATCGCAAGGAAGACGGACCAGAGGATGATTACCGAGAGGCAAGTGGAAGGCGAAGGCTGCTAGTTAGATATATAAGCGGATAAAAACAAGCAAAAATAATTAAAAAAATATTTTCTATTTTTTTTAAATATATATCACTTGCCCATATCCCATGGTACGCATTTCATTAAAAAATTCTATAATAAATAGTAACTCT
>JAODPA010068680.1:0-10125 GCA_025585075.1 Nepenthes mirabilis | reverse complement strand
TATATATTGTAGGCACAAAGATAATATTTTATTTAAAAATATTAAAATTAACTGTATAAGAATCGAGGAGAGGCAATACAGATTCAAATGATATTACTAAATGACAATTTTATATGAATATATCTGTTGCGTCCCGGGCCCTCGGTTGTCGTATGGATTAGAGAGCCTTTGGATTCCTTAGAGTGCGGCTGCTCTGGAAGAAGGGTCCGGTCTCCGTCTCTATAACATGGACCTGCACAACACAAATAACAAACAAGAGGTCAAGGGTCCGGCAGGATTTCTCCCACCGAGGCCGCTCCGACGCTCAAGTCAGCAAATTTCCACAGTAAACGGAAATGGCGCACGCTAAAGTGGTGCGTGGAGAAATGCTGTGAAAGCGTAAGAAATGCTTGTGCCATGATGCGGAGGATGCGATGAGCAGGTGGTGGAAGGTCTGGCTTCCTTGGTGCACCGCAACGGGTGGCTAACTTTCCCGTGATCTAAGCAGATGCTGGGGGGGAGAGCCGGTTAGCTATCGCCGACGGAAATAGTGTGATACCCGGTTCCGACTCGTCCCTTTTGTGTGGTCGATCGATTCGAGAAGAGGGGAGTAGTAGAGTATGACTTAGTCGTTTTGATTCCAGATTCGGAAGGAAGCAGCAGATGAAGACGCTGCGGAAAAAAAAAAAGATCCATCCCCTTCTCTATGGGGTGTGAGGGCTCTTATGCTCCTCTCCCCCTCGGACTCTTGGGTGCCAAAATGCCCGTTGCTTGGGCCACCGCTCCGCTGGTCACTGCAGTGGACCGCCGGTCACGCCGGTTGTCCTTTTGGCGTGGCTGGCACGCTGCTGAGCGTTGTTGACCATGCCCCATTTCTCCCTGAGCGGGGGCTGGTTGGCCACCTGCAGACGGCAACGGGTGCCTTTGGCGCCGCGCCAGCCACGTCTCTATTGGCTAGCCTTTTCCGCCTGTCCCCGGCGACGCATTTAATGCGTTGCAAGTTTCCGTTGTCTTTCACCAGCATGGGTTCGCGCCTTTCGTCCCTTGGGCTGGGCTGACTGTCCCGCGTGGACCTTTGGTTTTCTTTCGGGCCGCGGCTTGCTTCGTGGGCCTGGACATGTTTCATGGGCCAAGATATGGGACCCAACAATATCCATAAAAATAAAAATTAAAACATTTATGAGCAAGTAGAACGTCAAAAATTTTCATGAAATTTTATTATTTTTATTTTTAGACTATTAGACTTGTATTAATATTTTTATTTTTTCTTATAACACAGCAAAAAGGAAAAGATGAAAAAACAATTAAAAATTGCCTGCCAGACAGTAGCCATGGCCTCAGGTGGATCGTCATTTTGGCCAACTGGAAGATCTCTAGCCAAAAGGAACTAGATTTCTCTTAATAAAAACCTCTGCTCTTGACGGTCAAGATTCATCCTCATCCCAATTCTTGCAGTCCCATCCGCCACCATATTTCCTTCATGTTATGTGTGTTTGATTCAGCATTTTCAATTGATTATATGAAATGCTCTCCATGTTAGAACTGAGTATTCAATCTAGTTCGTCATCTAACTTTGGTCTGGTTAATTTTTTGATCATAAAATGAAAATTCTTTAGTAATCCTTATCCCGAGCAGTGCACAGGCCCCATGAAACAGCACCGAGTTCTACTCGCAGGATTTCCACTCTACCGAGTATTCCAGCAAATCCAAAAAACCACTGCCCGCTGCTGTCCCTCACCACACCCCCACAACTAGCGGACTTGTTGGCGCTAATGCAAGCATCAACATTGATCTTGCACGGGTTCTCGGGACGGGGGCTTCCATTTTAGGTTCTTATCAACAGGTGGATTAAGGGGGGAAAAAGGTCAATCCTGTTGAGTTCGCTTGCCATGTCAAATATCCTGCTAAAAGGGTACTCTCCTCACGTCCATCTCCTTGCAGGACTGCTTCATTTCTAGTGGTTCAAAGAGTCCAGAGACTCAGAAATGAAGATACAACTGCACAAGCTTTTTATGTTTGAATAGGAGGTTTTGGGAAATCCACATGTTGAAAGGGAGGTTGTGCATACCTGGGTCATAATCCCTTCCAAGGGCGTGCTTCCAAAGCAAGTTTTCCTTGTCATTCTTTGAGAACGTGAGAAATTGTCTCTGACTTGTTATAGTGGTATCAAAGCTCATTATTGGTCATCCCTCTACTCTTCCTTTGCTCGTTGGTCCGCAGTTTGTTCTTGAAGGCAGGCTAGACGAAGGCCTTCACTTTCGAGGGAAGCTTGAACTTCTAGACAAACCACCCAATGAGATGTATCCTGGTTGGATTTGAGGTAGGAGCAACTCATATGCGCTGCTAACTTTATACTTCCTACTGTTGCTGTTCCACACGAGCTGATCCTCCAGTTCAAGGCAACAGATGAATTGAGTTCCTTTGATAGCACGCCTCTCCTCCCGCCCTGGGTACCTTTCAATTCTATCCCACTGCCACTAATCATCAGGGAGAGCAGAATCTTTCACCATGAGCTGCAGTTTGCCTTTAGGGACCTTGCTGGGCACAATACAACGGTGGCCGATCACCCACCCACAAGTCAGTCCAAAACTTTATGATTTCGCTGTCGCCTAGAGACCACTTTGCCCCGTTTCTGATGACTTCCTCGGCTCTCAATAGGCTCCTCCAAGTGCTCAAGGACTTGGCTGACCCTTTCACTACCATGAATTGGCTCTTACAGAGATTTGCTCGAAAAACAATTGGTCCAGAGTTTAGCTGATCCTAACAGAAACTCCCATCCTATCTTACCCAGCAGCACAATGATACTATCCCGAACAACTGGTCCAGAGTTTAACTGATCCTTATAGAAGCTCCCATCATTTCTTACCCAATAGTGCAATGTTACTATCCCGTGCCCGTCTGAAGCCCAATCATTGCGAGTTTTATGGAAGATAGATGTCATCCCATTTCACAAGGTGGGTCTTCCACTTGCCCTAGCTAAAGATTTTGTTAATACTATCCAGTTTCTTACATCTCCCTGCGTAAATGGTATGAGTTTTCATCGCATACATGGGGATGACCTAAGCAACACTTCAGACAAAAGTCTTCTTCCTGCAATAGAAAGGAATTTCGAGCTCCAATCCATCAATTTTGTCCTAACTCTCCCGATAACCCCCTGGTGTAGTTCCTTGGACACGTGCTCATGAATGATTTTGGTGACCAGGTACTTCTCTATGTCACTGACCAGTCTATACCCACAATCCCCTTAATTTCTTTAGCAGCTCTGGTTCGGACACTAGGAGAGCAGAAGAGCAGAGACTTGGCCGGGTTGATATTTTGCCCTGAGACAGTGCAGGACTCTAACAATGGCAACTTGCTCCCCGTTGGCTTTCACGAACTGCAGCCGGTCATCAGCGAAGAACAAGTATGATATAATAGGTCCACCTCTACGACTCTTACGGGCTTCCACCTCCTAACGTCCAGTGCTTTATTAATGGGTCCCCGTGTCTCAGCATTGGCGAGGCTTTGAAGGGGAAAGTGCACTCTCCATTCCGAAGGACAGAGTGGTGGTGGTGATGCACCACATGAGTAACTCGATTAGTTTGTCCGGGCCCTGGAGAGCGGTCAGAGACTACTTTATGAAACTCCATTTGATTTTATCTTAAGTCTTCGTATTAGAAAATACGTAATTTGTATATTGTATATTGTATTTTAGGATATATTTTTATTACCGTTGTATAATTATTTTAGGTTAGAATTTCTCATTTTAGGTTAGCATTTATTTCCTTCTCTTTTTATTCTTCGTTTTGTTTTCTTTATAAAGCCGTGTGCTTCTTTTGGCTTATTGTACACAAAACTGAGAAATAAATAAAAGGTAGTTCTGTGGTTCTGCAGCACGCCGCTTCCCAAGGACGGCACTTGAGTGCTTCCAGACTTTTCTCTTCGTCGTCTTCATCTTCATCCTCTTCATTTCATTTTCTCCATTTTCATTTCGTGTGATTTCTTACATGGTATCAGAGAGAGAGAGAGAGACGATGGCGAACCCCACCGCAGATCTGGCACACCCAAACACTGCTGAACCCACATCGAGCACCAACAACGACCACCCAGATCTGGCGTCCACCCAAAACCCAGATCTGGCTTCCACACAACATCTTCTTCGCTTCCAAAATCTTTCGGATCCATGCAACCCCTTTCGATTGGAAGCTGGCGACAGTCCGGCCGTTACTCTAGTGACCGATTTGCTCACGGTCGACAATTATTCGACCTGGTCCCGTACCATGCGTCAGGCTTTGAGGGCAAAGAACAAACTTCCTTTCATTGAAGGTACGATTCCTAAACCCTACGACCCCATCGATCCCCTTTTTGAGGCATGGGGACGATGTAACGACATGGTGGTGTCTTGGATACAAAACTCCATCAGTCCATCCATTAAATCCAGTGTGGCTTTCGTGGATGATGCTTCCAAAATTTGGAAGGAATTGCGTGACCGATTCACGCAACAAAACGGGCCCCGTATTTTTCAACTCAAGAAAGCTTTGACCAATCTCTTGCAAGAGCAAGATTCGGTTAGTATGTATTACGGCAAACTGAAAACAATCTGGGATGAGCTCCTTGTGTATGATCCCCTCCCCGATTGTAACTGTGGAAAACTCAGAGTGCTCATCGACCGGTATCAAAGGGATTGTGTTATACAATTCTTAATGGGTCTCAATGATTCTTACACTAATGTGAGAGACCAGATTATACTAATGGATCCTTTACCTTCTGTAAACAAAGTATTTTCCATTATACAGCAACAGGAAAGACAACATCAAATGTTGTCTGTTGCTCATCCTTCAGAAACCGTGGCTTTGTTTACAAAACGAGTCCCTAATCCCTCTAAAGGTATTGTCGAAATTAACCCTGTGTCTAAGAAGGATCGGCCCTTCTGCGTTCACTGCCGGGTTCTTGGACACACCCTTCAGCAGTGTTTTAAGGCAGGAAACGCAGAAATGCCGGTTTGCACACACTGCCATAAACAGGGGCATGTAGCTGATAAATGTTACCAGCTCCATGGCTTCCCTCCGAATCATAAATTGCATGGTAAGATTGGTTCTACAACTTTTTCGGCCAATTACTCAAGCTTTGCTACCGCTGCTGGTTGCGAGAACAATGAAAAAGATAAAGTTGCTTTAACCAAAGCCCAGTTCAAACAACTGATGACTTTGATCCAACCGAAGGACACGGCTTCTGCTCACACGGTCAAACAGATGTCCTCCCTGCTTGACCCCGTCCGTGAGCCATTCAAAACGGATAACATGACCGGTATAAAATTCTGTTCTGTCCCTTATGCTTGTGACAAAAATAATGTTTGGATATTGGACATCGGAGTCACAGATCATATGATCTGCGACCCCTCTTTGTATTATCGGCAGAAAATTCCCATTTCTAGTTCGGTAAAACTGCCGGATGGACGAAAAGCTCCCGTATCCCACATTGGTGATGTAAAACTGACCATAAGGATAACACTTGAAAATGTTTTGTGTTCCATCCTTCACATTTAATTTAATTTCAGTAAAAGCTCATGCAGATTCTGTTGGCTGCTGCATTTTCTTTGCTGACATTTGTTTGATTCAAGACCTTGCCTCCTGGACCACGATTGGGATGGGTGAAGAGCAAAATGGTTTATATTATTTACGGAATAAGGATGTTCCTCTGAACACCTTGGCTGGCCTTCTCTCAAAACGTTCAAAGTCCCTTATGACGCCTTCCGTTAATTCTGTTTCGTCGCCAATGAATTTATGGCATTACAGATTAGGTCACATTTCGCATTCTAGAATTCAATTGATACAAGATTCAGTTGTAAAAGAAGCATTACATTCTTTTAATAATAATCCATGTTCCATTTGCCACATGGCTAAACAACGTCGCCTTCCCTTCACTCCCAGCATCCACAAGTCACACACACTTTTTGCCGTGGTGCACTGTGACCTGTGGGGACCCTTCTCAGAAGTATCCTACGATGGGTATAAGTATTTCTTGACCATCGTGGATGACCTTTCAAGAAGTACGTGGATTTACCTTCTGAAACAAAAATCTAACACTAAATTGTGTTTAGAAGCCTTTTATGAGCTTATTGCAACACAATTTAATGTCCACATTAAAGTTATTCGGTCGGATAATGGGTCCGAATTTAGTCTGGGAGACTTCTACAGTAAGCGGGGTGTTATCCACCAACGCAGTTGTGTGGAAACACCACAACAAAATGATATTGTTGAACGTAAATACCAACATTTATTAAATGTGGCTAAAGCAATTAGATTTCAAGTATGCCTTCCCTTAAAATTTTAGAGTGACTGCATTCTAACTGCGGCCTACATTATTAATAGAACCCCCACTCCTGTACTGCAAAATAAGACACCCTATGAAGTTCTTTTTGGAGTAAAACCAAATTATGATCATCTTCGTGTATTTGGTTGTTTGTATTTCGCCTCGACACTTTCTCACGGACGAAAGAAATTTGATCCTAAAAGTAGAACTTGTGTATTTTTAGGCTACCCCTTTGGTGTCAAAGGTTACAAACTCCTGGATTTAGACAACCATATGACCTTTAATTCAATGGATGTCATATTCCATGAAACTAACTTCCTCTTCCAACAAGATAATACCAAAAACATGCCCAACATGTCATCTAATGAACAATTCCCTGGCATTGCGCAATATGACTGCATGCATCCAACTACTATTATTGACTCAACCACACAATCCTATAATAATGAAGAACCTAACCTGACTCTCGTTCAGGAACCATCAGGTGCTACACAAGAAAATCCTAATGATGACACACAATCCAATATTTCTCCTGAACCAATCAACAACCACCAATCTCCTGTCAAAGACAAAACTCCTATTCGTCGAACCACTAGAACTAGAAAAGTCCCTGAATATCTAAAAGACTTCCATTGTCATCACGCATCTCACACTGCAACCGCTCAACCAACAGTGTCACGCACTTCTGGACAACCTTATCCCCTTGAGCATTACATATCATATCAAAAATTGTCTCCAGCCTATAGTAACTTTTCATCGTCCATCTCTTCCCAAACAGAACCACAAACTTATGCTCAAGCTTTTTCTGATCCAAATTGACGCAAAGCGATAAATGAGGAATTACGCGCCCTGGAATCAAATCAGACCAGGAGTGTTACCGACCTACCTCCGGGTAAGAAGGCTATCGGGTGTCGATACGTTTTTAAATTAAAACTTAACAGTGATGGGAGCATTGAAAGATATAAATGTCGATTAGTTACAAAAGGATACACGCAACAGGAAGGAGTGGATTATCATGAAACCTTCTCTCCGGTTGCCAAACTTACTACTGTTCGCTGCCTCTTAGCAATTACTGCTATCAAAGGATGGCATTTATATCATTTTGATGTCAACAATGCCTTTCTAAATGGAACCTTGAATGAAGAAATCTATATGAAACCCCCTCCCGGTTACACTACAACAAAACCCAACCAGGTTTGTAAACTGTCCAAGAGTATTTACGGTCTTAAACAAGCTTCTAGACAATGGTACTCTAAACTGTCCAGCTCCTTGATCCTCTTTGGCTTCACTCAATCAAAGGCCGATTACAGCTTATTTACTAAACAAGACCAAAAATCCTTTACAACTCTCCTCGTGTATGTTGATGACATCCTCGTTGCCAGTAATTGTTTGGATACGATAGCTTCTATCAAAACCTTCCTTAATCACACCTTCAAAATCAAAGACTTAGGTGTTCTCCGATACTTCCTCGGGATTGAAGTTGCTCGATCCCAACAGGGTATTCACATCTGTCAAAGAAAGTACACCCTCGATATTTTGGCTGACTCTGGCACCATTGGTTGCAAACCTCAGAAACTACCCATGGATCAAAACTTGAAATTAAGTAGGCAAACTGGCGTTGCTCTAACAAATCCTAGTGTGTATCGGTGTCTCATTGGTCGTCTCCTTTATCTCACCGTTACTAGAGCAGACATTGCCTATGCAGTATAAATTTTAAGCCAATTTATGAATCAACCTACCACGCATCATTTGAATGCGACTCACCAAGTTTTGCGATATTTAAAACTCAACCCTGGCCAAGGCATATTGCTCTCTTCCACATCTACTGTTCAACTATGGGCCTTCTGCGATGCAGATTGGGCATCTTGTCGAGACACACGTAGATCACTCACTGGTTATTGTGTCTTTCTTGGGAACTCCCTTATTTCTTGGAAATGCAAGAAACAATCCGTGGTTTCCCGCTCATCTGCCGAAGCAGAATATCGTTCCATGGCTACGACTTGTTGTGAATTATCTTGGCTTCGTTATATTTTAACTGATTTGCAGGTTTCACATCCTCAGGCAGCATTGTTGTATTGTGATAATCAAGCCGCTCTCCACATTGCCGCGAATCCGGTCTTCCATGAACGCACCAAGCATATTGAGCTGGACTGCCATCTTATTCGTGACAAAATACAAGAAGGACATATCCGCCCGCATCATGTCACCACTCACAATCAGCTTGCGGACATTTTCACCAAGCCACTGCCGTCACATCGTTTGAACTTTCATTTGTCCAAGATGGGCATTATCAATATATATGCTCCATCTTGCGGGGGACTATTAGAAAATACTTAATTTGTATATTGTATATTGTATTTTAGGATATATTTTTGTTACCGTTGTATAATTATTTTAGGTTAGAATTTCTCATTTTAGGTTAGCGTTTATTTCCTTCTCTTTTTATTCTTCGTTTTGTTTTCTTTATAAAGCTGTGTGCTTCTTTTGGCTTCTTGTACACAAAATTGAGAAATAAATAAAAGGTGGTTCTGTGGTTCTGCAGCACGCCGCTTCCCAAGGACGACACTTGAGTGCTTCCAGACTTTTCCCTTCGTCGTCTTCATCTTCATCCTCTTCATTTCATTTTCTCCATTTTCATTTCATGTGATTTCTTACATTCGAAAGATTTATCTTCATAGTGAATCCAACATTTCTCCCTTTGGCCTTGGGAAGAGTGTGGATAATCTCTTGGGCGATCAAGATGTTATCGTGGATTGCTCTCTCGGGAAGAAAGCTTGCTTGATTGGGTCAATGATTGCGTTGAGACGTGCCTCAGTCTCTGCATGATTTCTTTGGTGAAAATTTTGTAGCAGAAATGGGCCTAAAATTATGGATTGTTTTCTGATGAGTTAATTTTTAGGATCATATTAAATATTTGATGATATATTTGGTAACTTGCTAAAAAATTAATCCTTGTTTCGATTAGGCCCAAGTAAGACCTTGATCCAGTGGGATCAGAATCAATTCCCTATTCCGGTTCTAAACCCATAACTAATATGAGCTAAGAGCTTAAAGCTTCATTCAGTATAGTAGACTTTATTTGTTTGTGGAGGTAAGTTGAGGAAATTGACTTTTTATTTTATTCTCTAACTACTTTAAGTACACGGCTCTCCAAAATGCCTCAACCAGCTGCTATTATTAAAAAAAATTATAAGAATTTGGTTGATGTTACCAGGAAGAATATGAAACTGGAAAGTCTCGAGGATGAGTTTACACACGTTACCTTTGACTAGACTCTAGCCTAAAAAAAAAGGCCCGAAACTCGTTTGGACTCGGGGTTTTAAGCGGCTATAACATTTATTTTTTAATTTATATTTATGATATCATAATTATTATGTAATGAATTAATATAAAAAATAATTGTATAATAAAAAATTTAAGAAAAATTATGCTGAGGAATTAAATTTAGCACATGATAGGCACCGTTCTTACGTTCTTGTGTGTTTCTAGCAGAAATTTTGTGCCTGAGGGGCGAACATGAAGTGTTTGTATGTGGTTTCGGTAGAATGGATAACGCTTGATGTAGAACCCATACATGCATATAACAAGGTACGATGTTTGATACACATTTGACCAACGATCATGCACTGATTTCGATATATAAGTCCCTCTTTATTCGATTTCTGTTATTTGTGTTGGAAAAAAGGGAGATGACAGAAATAGAAGGGAAGAAAAGAATGAAGAAGAGAGAATGAGAAAAAAAGGGGTTTCAGAGATATTTTTTATCAAATCTAAGTAAAATTGATATTTAAGATAAGTATATGTAAACCCATTATGTTATCCATTATTTAAATCTTTTAATTTTTTGATAATTAT
>JAODPA010068679.1:0-10124 GCA_025585075.1 Nepenthes mirabilis | reverse complement strand
CGTGTGAGTGGGTGATGTCTGTGGTACGCTTTAGGAAACTGCTGTGAAAGAACGAGGATTGCCCTGGACCCCGGGGGTGTGGGGTGTGTCGACGCTACATATTGAGATGTAGTCGTCTGAGATGATTGTTGCATGGATGCAACCGAGGGTCGTGTGCTACCGACCGAAAGTAGTAGCCGTGGCTTTAGAATGTGTAGCTAACACATTCCTGTCCTCGTTCTCTCGCATCGTTGGCTAGTACGGTCTACTAGCCGGGGTCCGCAAAGATGATATAATAATGAAAATGAATAATGTCCAATCGATGAACCCGTGAATCAAGTGATTCGAGACAGAACCGTGAACTGTAATGAGAATCTTGTGAATCCAAAATGAGAACCGAATGAATCCAGTGATTCAAGATGAAATCGTAGGAATCAAGTGATTCCTGTTGGTCCCTGTTCTCTCTCCTGTTTCTTGTCTATGGAGAGTATGTGTTTCCTTTCCCTGTTCTTGTTTTTGTACATGCCTTGGAGATTTGTGTATGATTACATTTGCTGAGCTGTTAGCTCACTCTTGCAGTTGATGTTTTTCCTTTCAGATGAGAACACTTAGCTGGCGCATGTAGATAGAGCAAGGAGAGGCTTGCTCGATGTGATTGGCTGGACGGCGAGTGATCAGAAGATTTGGACTTAGAGTCGGATCGGACTGTGGATAGCCACTCAGTGTTGAGTGTGGCTCATTATTATTGTTTTATGGTTTTTATTATGCTTCCGCGTCTATATTTATGTTTGGAGTTTTGTTTAATTAGATGACATCTCTCTAGATCCAGTATAGTAGATAGGAGTACTGTATTGGAGCCGTGGACGATATGGCTGTGTTGTGATCCTGTGTGGCATGTTGTAGGCTTTGAGTTAAGCCTTTGATAGATGTGTGCTTGTTTAAAATGATATTTAAGCAGGTTGTATTTTTGGTTTTCGTCCAGTTGCAGAGGAAACTCTGCCGGATTTTCTGTAGAAGTCCATAGGTTAATTATGGGCTTTAGGGTGTGTTTAAGCATTGACGGAGGTTATTCAATGGAAAATAATCCGTTCCGTCACACTTTCTCTAGAGTAGATTGAGGTTTTTTTTGGAGAAGAGTTTTGGAATGGATTGAGGCGTTTTCCAAAGCAAAAATCGGCCAGAGTAAACTGAATAGAATACCGAAGTAAATTGAAAACCGAACATGATACTTGGTCAGCAAAGATATGACGACCAGAGTAAATTAAGAAGATGATGGCATGAGTAAATTAATAAAACACGATCGGCCTATTAGCCAAGGCCGGAGTGGTCCGACCAAAATAGGTGAAATCCTCCCACTCGAATGAATTCTCTGGAATTCTCTAGAAGACGAAATAAGAGAAAAATATCTAAAGTAGGTAACCTACTCCCACCTCACTCACTGACCTTCTAGAAGGAAATTAGAGTAAGTAAGAAAAGAAGTATGAAGCAGTTAATTTACCCCCGCTACTACCAACCCTAATGTCTATAAATACTAAACTTAAGAGTCAGGGTGGGAGTTGGGCAATTTGTGAGTAAAGTACGAGGAAAAGAAAAACTTTAGGCCAAATCCAAGGGAGTTCACAAGATGGATTCCAAACAAGTGTACCCTATGTTTTTGATAAATTCATGTTTAAAGTCTATTAAGTAATATTGCTTTCATGCTGTTATATACCTACATGAAGCATGATAAGGTAATTGCTTTCCGCATGTTGTTATTGCTTATGAATGTATCATTGAAGAATTTTGATCATTTGCATTACGAAGGAACTGTAGTTATTTGCACATAAAAGAAGTCCGGCATTTGCATGTTTTAAGAAGTCCGATTATTTGTTGATTTGCATGAGTCAGGTTAATTGCATCCTTAAAGAAGTCTGGTCATGAACATGTTTAAAAAGAAGTCTAGTTATTGGCATGTAAAAGATGTTTGGTTATTTTCACTACTTAGTAACTTCGAGTTATTGCTTGATAAGAACTTGGGATTTTCGGAAGCGCATGATTTATGGAATTGGGTGTTGGACAGTCGAGAGCTGCAGGCCTTAATTGTAGCGGTTTTATTGGTAGTGTTACGGACCTGAAATATAGCGGTTGTGTTGGTTAAGACTACATACCTTAAATGTAGCGTTTGACGAGATATAATATGGGATATGACAGCTGAGGGCTGCAGGCCTTAAATGAAGTGGTTTTACCGGTCAAGAGCTACGGACCTTAAATGTAGCAGTTTTACTGGTCAAGAGTTATGGACCTTAAATGTCGCGAGTTTTTCGCATTTAGCTTTGAATCAGTATTTGATCATGAATCTGCATATGCTTTGGAAACCACTTTGCATGAAAATGATTTCTACTTATGTTTTATGTTTTATAGAAATAACTTTGGCCCATGTTTATATTCTGTATCCACTCGTTCTCATTCTGATTTCTATTTGAAGTCATGTAATTAGGCATATGGGTACCTTGTTGGGCTTTTTAGCTCACTCCTCTTCTATTTTTCAGATGATGATGAGTTTATGCCGGTTCAGAAAGAATGAAGTCTGATGGACTAGCTAGATAGGATAGCCAACCAAATTTTGTAGCAATGTGTGACCTATCAAGATGTTGTATTTTGGGATATCCTGAAAAATTTTTATAATGATTCTGATGTGTAAATGAAAATAATATTTAGATACTTCTGTTAAATATTTTATGGACTGAATAATTGTGGTTCTTAGTGGCATCTCATGTGTCTAGCCGGCTTACCTAAAATCCTTGGACGGTCAAGATGTTGACCGACCTAGTTCGACTGACCTACTTAAACAGGCCGACTTAGGAGCTCCGGCTTTATGCGATCCTATGCACGCGACAAAAAGTAAAATAAAGGAAAAATTTTTAAGTCTACCCACATAAATATATATGAATAGGGTATAAGTATGGTTTTGATGGAGGTCATGTATGGTGGAGTATAGTCGTTCCGTCATAGTTGGTATCAGAGATAGGTTATGCCTTAGGCTTTGATCAAAATCTATGTGGAAGCTTAGGATGTGTTAAGCTTGCCCAAATGGGTAAGTGAAGGTGCAAGTTTGATTGAACCATTCTAGTCTGGAAAAGTAGGCTAGCATTAAGCAGGATTAGGACATTACATTTAGAAAGCATCGAGTTCTAGTTTTTTATAAAGCCGAACTATAATCTAATCACGCTGCTTTTATTTCAGAAGTCAAAGTGTTTGTTGAAGAATGACAAGTAGAGGAAAACGGACTACTAGTACTAGTGATTCCTAGGACCTAGATGAAAAATACTTAAACCTGTTAGAATGGTTGACCAATGTAATAGAAGCCATGGGACCACAAAATTTGGCTCCTGCTCTAATCCCATCACCCGTTGCTCAAGGAACATCAGTGTATGATTGCTTCACCAATGAACAAGTTCCAGAATTTTTGGGAGAATGGGATCCAATTAAAGCGGATACGTGGATTCAACGGCTAAAGAAGGTGTTTGTGGTGATTAAATATCCGGCTGGAGACAGAGTCTTGTTTGCGACTCATAAATTGGAAGGAGAAGCCCATCATTGGTGGGAAATGCAAAAAAGAGTATTTGGGGTGCCAGAAAATGAAATTTCTTAGGCCATGTTTGAGGCAACTTTTATAGAAAAATACTTTCTTGCCAGCCTTCATGGGCAAAAAGAAGATAAGTTTTTACATTTGAGACAGGGCAATCGTACCGTAGTTGAGTACGATGTCAAGTTTATGAAGCTATCTAGATATGCTCCGTATATGGTGGAGGACAAAGAAAGAAAAGCTAGAAGGTTTTCTCAAGGTCTAAGGGATGATATTAGAAAACACCGATCAATATTAAAGTTGCTTACATATTGGGAAGTGTTAGATATGGCCATCATTTACGATAAGGAAATTGAGAAGGAAGAATTTTTCAAGAAAATGGCCATTAGTCAAAGGAGTCTTGGTGAGGGAGCCAATTCAAGATCCCTAGGATCTTCTAAAAAGGAGAAAGTATCGGATAAAGAAAAAAGTAGCACCAAAATTCAGCCAGTGTCCAGTTTCCAAGCGTTCTCAAGAAATTGCATCCATTGTGGAGGAAGGCATTTTGGAAAATCTTTTCTTAAACTATCAGGGGCATGTTTTAATTGTAGTCAGTAGGGTCATCGGGCTAAGGATTGCCTCACACCTAAGAAGCCGGAGGAAAAGAAGCCTTTTTTTATTAAGTAATTAATTGCATTAAAATTTAAATGTAATATACAAACAGCTATATTCATTACCAAGTGTTTTGTCGACTTGGAAAAAGGAACATAGAAGTAGGGAAACCCTGAACCAAGACAAATGTCCTTGAATACAAGAAAATAATATCAAAATCGGCGTTGAAAACGAAAAACTTACTCAGCATTTGAATTGCACTTCGAAAACGGCAAGCCCCAGATGACAAAGATCAATCCGGTCGGAAAATGAACAAATGACGCTCCGGCCTTTGCTACAAAACCACTCCGACCAAAGGTGAGCAAAGAGCAGAATGGCCATCTCCAGTTGTTGAGCGATAGAGGCCATTCCAACCATACAAAGAATAGAAGGCCTCTCTGTCCATATAAACAGACTTCAGAATTTATCAATCGTATGGCCACTCCGGGCTTTGGTGAAACATAACGCAATCCGGACATGGGAGACGCTATCCTCAATTTTTGTAACAACAGGCATGAGGGTCATACAAGCCATAAAAGCGAATAAGAACACACCGGATTCCGGAACCTCAAAAGCATGGACAAATCCTCGAAAGCAGGACAATTTTTTTTTTTAGCGTACTCAAGCCACTCTAGACTTAGAGAGAACCAGCTCCGGATTCAATCAACGAAGCTACAGGCACAAAGGCCACTCCAGCAAAAAAGCGGACAAAGAGACACTTTGGATTCCGGAGTCCTCGAAAAAGGGCCAGATTCAATCTTCACAAAAAAACAGACATGAAGGCCACAACACCAAAGAAGCGAGCAAAAAGTACTCCGGATTCCGGAGTTCTCAAAAGCACCGGCTAAAGAAGCGAACAAAAAAAACACTCCGGATTTCGGAGTTCACAAAAGCAAGGACAGAACCTCTATTTTTTTTTCCAAAATAAAAACACAGGAAGAAACACTCCAGATTCGGAGTCCTCAAAAGCATGGACAAAAAGCAATCCGGAAACCGGAGTCCTCAAAACCTAGGACAAAGCGATTTTTTTTTCGGCAAAATAAGAGCATAGAAAGAAACACTCCGGATCCAGAGTCCTCAAAAGTAAGGACAAAAAGCACTCCAGAATCTGGAGTCCTCAAAAGCCAGGACATAACAAATTTTTTTTTCCGGCAAAATAAAAGCACAGAAACGCTCCGGATCCGGAGTCCTCAAAACAAATTTTCTTTCTTTTTTTTATGGCAAAATAAAAGCACAGAAGGAAACTCTCCGGATCCGGATTCCTCAAAAGCTAGGACAAAAAAACACCGAAATCCGGAGTCCTCAAAATCTAGGATAAAACGATTTTTTCAACACTAACAGCTCCGGATTCAAGCCACTCCAGCATATAGCAAAATAGCTCCGGCTAAATAAATGCATAGAAATGAGACACTCCGGATGAAGGCAATTGTCAGGGATCGGAGTCCGCGCTCAGGACCACAAGGGGGATGCTCCATCTTATCAGAACCGATCTATCTCTATGGCAGCCACAACATGAGAGAACTCCAGCTTGCCCCGAATAGCAGCAATAATCTGGTGGGCCAGCTGGGCTTCATTGCACGCGGTGTTCTTGAAGACACGTTGATTTCTATCCCTCCAGATGAAATAGACTGAGGCCGCAAGGGTGAGGCGGTAGGAGCAGGCTTTGGGGCATTTACCCTTCCAACGGTTAGCAGCCCATAAGACATTGGAGTGCCAGTGTAGATAAGGCCAGTTAAGGCTAGCCTGAATGCACATGAGGCGCCAGACAACCGAGGAGAAAGGACAGTTAAAAAAAAGGTGGCTGTGACTTTCCCTGTCATTAGAACAAAAAACACAATTCGGAGAGATGTGAAGGTACTGGCTAACCCTATCCAGAGTGTTGAGCCTGTGGCGAATAGCTAACCAAAGGATAAAGGCATGAGCAGAGATGAATAGAGGGGTCCAAACATGACAAGACCACTCCACCGCGTCATTAGGTGCATGGAAAATTCTATAAGCGGATTTGGCAGTGAAATTTCTAGAGTGGTCTGCAGTCCAAAGGGCCATATCCTTGCGGGAGAGTTCAGGGAGGTAGGGGGCATACGATCTGCAATATCTGCTACATCCGAGTCAAACTAGTTAGGCCATCTCCAGACTCTGTTAATGATGATGTCCTTAACTTTTGCATCTAGGGGTAAACCGGTAACACATCTGATCCGCTCATCGGTTCGATCACAGAGAGGGCCCAGCGGGTGCCAATGATCTAGCCAGAGGAATGTGTCCGCTCCATCACCAATACGAAAACGAATCTTGGGACGGAGAGCAAATCGGAGCTTCATCAGCTTTTTCCAGCTCCAAGGGGCTGAGTCTAGAATTTTGATAGTCCAAATGTAACGATCTTTGATACGGTGGAGATAACACCAAAAAACCCAAATGGAATCTGGATCTTTGATGATGATCCTCCAGAAGTGACGGCACAGATGGGCTTTATTGGATGCTACAATATTTTTAAAGCCCAGACCCCCTTCTCCTTTAGGGGAGCAAACGTCCTTCCAAGTAACTTTAGCAGAGAATCTACCATCAAGGGAGCCATGCCACAGGAAGGAGCGAAGGGACTTATTTATGCTGTTCAAGATAGATTTGTGGAGGATGAACATAGAAGCCCAATAGTTGCGGAGGAAAAGAAGCCTGTTATTCCAGTTAAAGCATTTGCGGCTATAATTACTGAAGCAATACAAAATGTGGCTAAAGGTATCATTCTTATTTGTAGAATTTCAGTTTTGCTATATTCAGGACCCATGCTTTCTTTTGTTTTACCCCACACTTTATATTTTGAGGTATGAGGTATTAGCAAGAAAGGATAATCAAAGTAGCATAGTAAGATTGTATGGGTCCATAAGACCTTAGGATCTAATTTGAAGACCTGGATGAATGGTCACTAAAACTTAAAAACCTGGCTTTTGATAAAATCCCAGTCTAAAAATTTTAGTGTAATGAATCAAGTATTAAGAATTGGAATAATTTTCAGGAAATAATCTCAGGATACAAAGAAGAAAAATATCCTTAATTATTGAATATTATTGTTTGTCAAATTTCGAGAATGAAATTTTTATAAGTGAGGGAGATTGTAATGACCCAAATTCTAAAACATGGTAAATCCCAATCATTAAGTTAATATAATTAAATTTAAGGTAGGCGAGATGCTGATTTTCATGATGTGGTAAAAATGAGTAGCGAGGTTTCAAATTTCTAAAATATAATAATTGGGAGGTATACTGCAATTTTACCAAGGATGGTCAACAATATTAAGAGCCAAGGACAAAAGATATAATGCCCGAGGACCTATGCAAAAATGGGTGGACAAAGAGTTGGTAACCGACAGAAAATCGGAAGAAAAAATATCCGGTCAACATGCATTGACTGGCTAATATGTAAAGGGGACCGGTCAGCACGTTGACTGGTTAATTGGACAAAGTGTCCGATATGCTTATAGATAGAAAATAGCCGGAATGCTTCTTGAGGAAAAAATACCTGGTCGCCAAAAATGCACGGTCAACACCAGTTGACCGACTAAGATGGTAAAATAATGGTCTGCTGTAAGGAGGAGCGACTGGTATGCTTGTGATAGGAATGACCGGAATAATTGTAAGGAGGAATGATGGGTCAACACACAGTTGACCCGCTAAAATGTGTAAGGAGATTTGTCCAGTCAAAACCCATTGACCAACAAAGATGGAGGAGCTGTTACAGCCGAGAAAAGCTGGGCCCCCTTAGCAGTGTTAAGCCATGCCGTAGGACATTGAGTCACGCCAGTGGGATGTTGTGGTGCACCATAGGACATTGAGCTGCGCTAGTGGGATGTTGAGCCGCCATTGCAGTCGAAGGGGGAGCCGTTGCTCCGGCAGCCAAATAACCTGTATGTGTCTTTGAGGCTAAACGTCCGGTTGCCAAATATCTTGTCAACTTGTTGACCGGATATATGAAGAAGGCTGGCCACCCAAATCTGCTGGCTACGTTTTAAGGCTGAAAACCCAGTTGCCAAATATCTAGTCAACTCATCGACTAGATGGCACGGAAAAGAGACTGGCTTTTAAGGAGGCAATTGTCTACTGCTTTTGTCAGGCAATTTGCTGCGTTGCTTTTGAGGACTGCACGGCTTCTTTTCAGGAAATGGCCTGGTATTCATAAGAGGGTGATGGCCGGTTTGAATGAGTGGTTATTTGACCGACTTGAATAACTAAACTTCTGGAGACCGTGAATGAACTTCTGGAGACCTTTCTAGAGACAATTAAGAAGGTTTCCAAAGACAATTTCCAGAGATGATTAAGAAGGCTTCCGGAGACGATTTCTGGAGACAATTGAGAAGGTTTTCAGAGACGATTGAGAAGACTTCCGAAGTGGATTGAGGCTTCTTCAGAGTAGATTGAGGCATTTTTCGAATAAGATTTTTGGAGTGGATTGCGGCTTCTTTCGTAGTAGATTGAGGTGTTTTTAAGAGAAGATTTCGGGAATGGATTGAGGCATTTTTTGAAATAGAAATCAACCAGAGTAAACTGAACAGAATATCGGAGCAAATAGAAAACCGAACCTGATACTTGGTCTGCAAAGATATGATGACTGGAGTAAATTGAGAAGATGATGACAGGAGTAAATTAATAAAAGAAGATCACCCTATTAGCCAAGGCTGTAGTGGTTCGGCCAGAATAGGTGAAATCCTCCCACCCACTAGAATTCTCTAGAAGATGAAATAAGAGAAAAACATCTGAAGTAGGTAACCTACTCCCACCTAACTCGCTGACCTTCTCAAAGGAAATTAGAGTAAGTAAGAAAATAAGTATGAAGTAGTTAACTTACCCCCACCACTACCAACCCTAACGTCTATAAATACTAAACTTAAGAGTCAGGGTGGGAGTTCGGCAATTTGTGAGTAAAGTACAAGAAAAAGAAGAACTTTAGGCCAGATCCAAGGGATTTCATAAGATGGATTCCAGGCAAGTGTACCCTACGTTTTTGATAAATTCATGTTTAAAGTCTATTAGATAATATTGCTTTATGCTGTTATGTATCTACGTGAAGCATGATATGGTAATTGCTTTCTAGATGTTATTGTTTATAAATGTATCGTTGAAGAATTTCGATCATTTGCATTACGGAGGAACTGCAGTTATTTGCACATAAAACAAGTCTGACATTTGCACATTTTAAGAAGTCTCAGTTATTTGTTTATTTGCATGAGACTGGTTAATTGCATCCTTAAAGAAGTCTAGTCATGAACATGTTTAAAAAGAAGTCTAGTTATTGGCATGTCAAAGATGTCCAGTTATTTGCTTTTTTTTTTTTGTAAGTAATTAATTACATTAAAATTTGAAAAAACTGTACAAACAGCTATACTTTTTACCAAGTGTTTTACCGACTTGGAAAAGGAACATAGAAAGAGGGATTCCCCTTAAACATGACACAAAAGTCATAAATAAAAGATTACACAATTGGAATCGACTATTGAGACGCAAAACCACAAACTGCCAGCAATACTGAACAGGAGGGCGCTACTTCAGCAATTCCACGTCAGGAGGCGAACCCAGCCACGTCAGCATATCCGCATGAAGAGAGCAAAGAGGCAATCACGAAGGCGAATAAAGCCACTCCGTCCAAGAAGAGCATTAAGCACTCCATCCAGCAAGGAACATAAGCCACTCCGTCCTTCCTTTTAGTGAAACAAAGGGACTCTGAAAAATGTTCGCAAAGAGGTCACTCTGGTTTTTAGAACTCCGGATAAAGGTAATCCGGCTTTAAGAGCTCCGGATAAAAGGAAGCACTCCGTCCAAAAGGGCTCTAGATAAGAGCACTCTAGCTTAAGAGCACCGTATAAGAGTGATCCGGCTTTCGGCCACTCGGGATAAATGCACTCCGGTTTAAGGAGCACCGGAATCATCAGTCGCAAAATCACTCTGGCCAAGAAGCATGCAATATA
>JAODPA010068678.1:0-10124 GCA_025585075.1 Nepenthes mirabilis | reverse complement strand
TGACCGTCCGTTTGTCGAAGCGCGGGCGGCTTTAAGAGGCGGGCAGATTCGGGCAACATTAAGAACGGAGATCGAGCAGGGAAATAGGGAATGAGAGAAAGAGCACACAGGTTTACGTGGAAAACCCCGCATGTTCAAAGAGAGGTGAAAAACCACGGTGACAGACAGATAGTCCGAGAAAGTTCACTATTATGATGAAAGATTACAAAGAGGGCTTGGGGAATTGTGCATTTTCTCAGGGAGTTGCAACGTCAGAAATCCAGTTTCTTCCCTCACTCCTTCCATTTTTCTCTTCTCTCAATTTTCTGGCTCAAGCGTTTACGGATGGAAGACTCAATATTCGAATCCCTCACTAGCAGCTAAAGAGGGGTATTTATAAGGACAATAGTGTCGTTTAGGAGGCGACACGTGGCGCTGACATGTCAGGACCGTCTGCCACCACCACCACTGCTGTAGGTGCGGCTGTGATAGAGACACCTGTCACAGCCTGTAGATTCGGTGTTTAGGGGCGCATGGCCTGCAGGTACAGCGTGTCAGAGGCCGTTAGTCGCCCGTGGCAGCGCGTGCCGTCTAAATCATCTGAGCTTCCATCTTTAGCTATTTTGTCTTTCCTGGCGGTCCTCGTCCTTTCATGAGTCACAGCGTCCTCTCGGACTGCCAATGCCGATCCCGGTTGTGAAGTTTGATTACGCGGGCGCTCGGAACAGGTCTGTCCATTTGGGCCTAATTGGGCTTGCGAGCCTCTTGGACCAGTTTGCCCACAGGATCCTTTGGGCCTGTGATTATAATCTTGGGCCCTAGGTTCCGAGACCCATCATGAGCCCCCCATGTTAAACGGTTCAAGGACTCAACCGTTTGACATACCTTGCGAACGTCTTCCCATTGTGAGAGTCCGCGGCCTTCATCTTCAGTTGAAGAGAAGCATGTCTGAGACCTATTCATAAACTCGGGACCTGTCTTTCACTGCAGTTTCATTTCCCCGTAAAGTATTAAATGCGGTATTTGATTGATTTGACGTCGCTTCAGGAGCCTCCAAAGCCTACGCCTGTCTACTGCGTATGGGGCTTTGACACGTGGCATAGTCATAATGAGGGCGTCTTTTCGTTCATTTGAAAATTTCTTTAAATTCTTCGTCGCATCCTTATTCATTCTTCCCGTTTCTTCTCCCTATCCTCGACGTTTTCTGAAATTCTTTACGCCGCTTCGCCTTCGTTTCTTTCGGCCATGGCTCCTGGCGTTAACGACATTGCTTCGTCCCTTTCCTCTCAGGATCTCGAGCAGATCAGAGCGAAATATGGCATCCCAGAGTCCGATTCGATGGTGGTTCCAGGATCCGCGGAGAGGGCGCGCAGTCCTCCTAGCGGATACATAGCTGTTTACGAAGTTCACCTTAAATGTGGGCTTCGTTTCCCTGTTCCTTTGGAGCTCCTCCGTCTAATGAAGGAGTTGGCCGTCCTGTTCGCGAGGCTCTAGCCCAATGCCATCAGGTATTTGGTTTCCTTGTGTGTATTCGCGCGCTGCCATAGCAAGACCCTTGAGGCGGTCATGGTGAAGATCATGTTTCGCTTCTCTCACAACCTCGATTGGATCGCCATGACCCCTCGCTCTGAGTTTGCTTAGATGAGCGGTGGGAACCCGGATTCCACCAAAAGATGGAAGGACAGGTTCTTCTTTCTTAAGGCTGTTGAGGACTGGCAGCTTTCATCTGTGTGGGGAAACGTCGCGAGCAAATATGGCTCCGACGTTACTGACGAGGAAAGAGGAGCCGCCAGGGAGGTTACGGACTTGGTGCTGGCGAATCTCGGCAGCTTCAACGTGGGGAAGAAGAATATCTGGCTGTCTCCTGAGAAGCTGGCTGAAGCCAAGTGGGTAGCGTTGTCTGGAGATTCTGCCATTGCGGCTTCGAAAAGAAGAAGCTGAGGAAAAGAGAGAGTCCTCTCGTTATCCAGGAGCCATCTGAGAGACCTCAAAAAAGTCCACGGACTGAGGCTCCAGAAGGTCCACTGAATGCCATTGGTGAGCCCTCGTCGGGGGATGACGACTCCGTGATTGCTCTTATGGTTAGGGAGGCCACAAGGCTGGTCTCTGGTCCTACCGCGGAGTCTGGGGCCGCCGCTCCTTCTTCTTCTGGCACCGAGGTCCATCACGAAGCTCCAGCCATCTCGATGGGTCCTTCGTCTGATGCCCCCATCGCTCTTGACGTCTCGGAGGAGGCGACTTTTGATGTTCTCGCGGAGCCTTGCGAGGTGGAGGCGACCGCCACTGCTACCGCTGAGGATCTTCTTAACATTCTCAGTGGTAGTGAGGCTGGAGCCGCGGTCTCAGAGATCCAAGCCACCACCGGGGCTTTTGACACTGTGGAGCCCCCCATTCCTGAAGGTCCTCCATCCATGACTGCTTTTGATGTTTCTGCGGCCTCCGTGGAGTGCCCGTTCATGCCCGAAACCTCAAGGGAGCCTGGCCCGGCTCAAGATCCTGTACTCTCGAAGGTATTTTGCCGCTCCCTATTTACCTTGCTTTCTGTTACTCGTGTCCAAGTCACCTTGGTTCTTTTTGCAGTTCCAGGATATGATTGATGGTCTTGGCCAGCTGATGGGCGACTACGCACGGTCTCGTTTGGAAGCGGAGACTTTGAGGGCCGCCCAAGAAAAGAACCAGCGGCTTCATGCGGCGCTTGCTTCATATGAGGAAGCCCTGAGGCTCTTAGAGGCTCGATACGGCTTCCTGCTGAAGCAAAACCTTCAGCTGGAGGAGGCACTGAGGACCTCGGTGAAGGTTGCGGACATGGCCCCCATGCTGGAGACCAAGTTCTGGGATGGCATCCGTCTATGCCGCCGGCTGATGCTGGTCCTGTATCCGCGGTTTCCTGTTGTTGTGCTCGACCCGCGTAACTCAAACGTTGCGCGCCCTGAGGATGTGTACGGTCTTCGAGGCAAGCCATTTCCTGGGCCCTCGGTTCCAAGCACCTCGGCGGGCCCTCGCTCGTCAGGCCAGTTGGGAACTTCGCGCCATGGAGAGGACTCTTCATCTTTAGAAGAGCGATCCGGGGCCGTTCCACCTCAAGGTCCTGGCAAGGGTTAACTTTTGTCTTTGGTTCCTTTCTTTCCCATTATTGTATTGCATGTATGAATAAAAAAGGAGATTCATGAGTTTGTCGCAAGTGCCTCTCTCCCTCTCTTTCTCTCTCGTTTTTTTTTACTCGGGAAGATCCGAGTGTTGCTTACGGCCTCCTGAGCCACTTGGACGAGTCTGAATTTTTGGTATGACCTCTAGGGTCCGACCTCTGGGGCCGCTTGGTTACAACCAAGTTTTTGGTGCTTGACCTCAGGGGTCCGACCTCTTAGGCCGCTCGGTGGGCAATCGAGTTTTTGTTGCCTAACCTCTGGGGTCCGACCGCTGGGGCCACTCGGGTTGGCGCCCAAGTTTTCGTTGCCTGACCTCTGGGGTCTGACCTCTTAGGCCGCTCGGTGGGCGACCGAGTTTTCATTGCCTGACCTCTAGGGTCCGACCTCTTAGGCCGCTCGCTGGGCGACCGAGTTTTCGTTGTCTAACCTCTGGGGTCCGACTGCTGGAGCCGCTCGGGTTGGCGCCCATGTTTTCGTTGCTTGACCTCTGGGGTCCGACCTCTGGGGCCGCTCGGGTTGGCGCCCAAGTTTTCGTTGGTGGGGATGACCCGCCTTTCACTGGTAGTATTTCCTAAGGTGAGTGGCGTTCCAAGTCCGGGGTACCAGCTTGCCCTCCTGGGTGCGTAACTTATAAACTCCTCCTCGAAGGATAGCTGAGACAAAAAACGGTCCTTCCCAGTTATGTGAAAGCTTGTTTCTGTTGGCTACCTTGCCCGTGGCTTCCACGCTTCTCAGTACGAGATCCCCAACCTCGAATTGTCGCGCTTTTACCTTCTTGCTGTAATAGCGAGCCACCCGCTGTTGGTAGGCCGCTATCCTAAGCCTTGCCTGATCGCGAACTTCTTCGAGGGCATCGAGGCTTTCTCGGAGCCTCTAGCTGTTATCCGTTGTGCTGAAGCACCCAACCCGGGGGCTTGTGAGGCATACTTCTATTGGGATGACAGCTTCGACCCCGTAATAGAGGCTAAAAGGGGTTTCTCTTGTGGGTTCTCTGGGCGTTGTCCTATATGACCAGAGGACCGAGGGCAACTCATGCACCTACGAGCCCTCGGAAGATTCCAACTTGGTTTTTAGCCCATGTAGGATCGTGCGGTTTGTCACTTCTACCTACCCGTTGGCCTGCGGGTATGCCACTGACGTGTGCACCAGGTTGATCCTCAGGCTTGCGCAGTACCTAGTGAATCGCTTTCCAGTGAACTGTGTCCTGTTGTCCGTCACGATGCACTCTGGCACTCCAAATCTGCACACAATGCTCTGTCGGAGGAACTCCGTCGCGTTATGCTCTGTTATCCTGGCCAGCGGTACTGCTTCCACCCATTTGGTGAAGTAGTCTATTCCAACAATCATGAACTTCCTTTGTCCAGGAGCAAGGGAAAATGGTCCGAGGATATCGAGCCCCCATTGGGCGAACGGCCACGGGAATTGCAGCGCCCGGAGGTCCGTATGGGGGCGATGGCTCATGTTGCTGTGAAGTTGACAACTTTCACACTTACGCACAAAATCCATGGCGTCCTATTTCATCGTCGGCCAATAATATCCTTGCCTCATAAGCTTAAAAGTTAGGTTCTTTCCTCCGATATGGGATCCACATATCCCAAGATGCACCTCCTGTATGGCATACTCGGCCTCTTCTGGGGTGAGACACCTTAGGTAAGGGGCTGAGAAGCCCAGCCGGTACAGCTGGCCGTCCACGATTGTGTACCAACCCGCCATCTTCTTTATCTTCTTAGCGTCGTTCGGATCCTCGGGCAGCGAGCCATCAGATAAAAACCTTAGGTAGGGAGTCATCCAGGTGCTTGCGTTTGCGACCTGCATTACCTCCTACTCGGGGTCTTCAATGCTGGACCTGCCCAGGACTTCTCGCATCCCCCTGGTGTACTGTTCAGGATCTCCCGAAGCTGCGGCTCGCGCAAGCGTATCGGCCTTGGCGTTTTTCTCCCGTGGGATGTGGATGAACTCGGCCGTCTTGAAACCCACGATCATGCCCTTAACCTTTGAAAGGTACTTGGACAGCTGCTCATTGTTGACATCGAAGTTTTCGCGGACCTGATTGATGACCAATTCGAAGTTACTATAGATGACCAGTTCTTTAGCCGAGCATTCCTTAGCAAGTCGGAGTCCAGCTAGCAATGCCTCGTACTCTGCGACGTTGTTTGCGGCTGAGAACCCCAAAGTTAGCGAGTACTTTATCTCCAACCCCTCAGGTGTGCGCAACATGATCCCTGCCCCGCAACCGTCCTTCATAGAGGAGTCGTCCACTTGTAAGGTCCAAGTGGAGCCTCTGCTGAACTCGTCCGTGGCAGCCTGGTCCTCGTCGCAAGTCGGCGGTGCCGTCGTCTCTACGAGAAAGTCCGCGAGTGTCTGTCCCCTTAAGGCTGGTCTCGGACGGAATTCTATATCAAATTCCACCAACTCAATGGCCCACTTGATCAGTCGGTCGGAGATCTCGGGTTTCTGCAAAATGGCCCTTAAGGGCTTGTCCATCAGGACTACTATCTTGTGCGCCTAGAAGTACGGCCTGAGCTTCCTTGCGGAGTAAACCAATGCTAAGGCCACCCTCTCCGCGAGGGGGTATCTAGTCTCGGCGCCTGCGAGAGTCTTGCTGACGTAATACATGGGCTGCTGCTTGCCATGTTGCTCTCGTACTAACGCCGAGCTCAGTGCCGTGTCGGATACAGAGAGGTACAAGTACAGTTTTTCGCCCTGCTGGGGAGAAGCTAAAAGAGGCAGACTTGAGAGGTAGGCCTTGAGTCCTTGGAATGCGTCCTCACAGTCGTCACCCCACCGGAAGTCCTGGGATTTTGTCCCCCTTAAGGCTTTGAAGAACGGCAGGTGCTTCTCTGCCGACTTTGCCAGGAAACGGGAGAGAGCGGCCACTCGCCCAGTAAGCTGCTGGACTTCCTTCACCGTTCGCGGGGACCGCATGTCTAGGATCGCTTGGATCTTTTTCGGGTTTACCTCGATTCTCCGGTGCGATACGATATAGCCCAAAAATTTTCCCGAGGCAACGCCGAAAGTGCACTTACTGGGATTCAGCTTCATCCCATGGGCCCTGAGTACGCGGAAGGTCTCAACCAAGTCCTTCACGTGGTCGCCGCTTAACCTGCTCTTGACGAGCATGTCGTCAACGTACACTTCCACGTTCCTGCCTATCTGGTCTTCGAACATTTTATTCACGAGTCGCTGATAGGTCGCTCCCGCGTTTTTGAGACCAAAGGGCATTACTTTATAACAGTATGTCCCCTGGTCCGTCATGAATGACGTGTGCTCCTCATCCTCGGGACTCATTCTGATCTGGTTGTACCCAGAGTACGCATCCATGAAGCTTAGGAGCTCATGGCCGGATGTCGAGTCCACGAGTTGGTCGATTCTGGGCAATGGGAAGCTGTCTTTGGGGCACACCTTGTTGAGGTCGGTGAAGTCTACGCACATCCTCCACTTTCCGTTGCTCTTTTTTACCATGACAACGTTGGCCAACCAATCTGGATACTGCACTTCTCGGACAAATCCAGCATCCAGGAGCTTCCTGACCTCTTCGCGGATGGCCACTAACTTCTCTGTGGAGTAGTTTCTGCGCTTTTGTCTGACCGGATTGTGCCGATGGTCTATGCCTAGCTTGTGGACGATAATCTCGGGCGAGATCCCGGGCATGTCGCTAGGGGACCATGCGAACACGTCCGAGTTCTCCCGCAGAAAACTAATGAGTTGGTCCCTTACTGTCTCTGAGAGCGAACTCCTTATTTGGACATACTTCTCCTGGTCCGCGGGATCTAGTGGTACTCGGACCACTGGTTCTCCTGGTTGGGCGTGTTGTAAAGTGGCCTCGTCCTTGAGGTCGAGGTCTTCCATGGGCTGCGGAAGTGTTACCTGCTCAGTCTGCGCTAAGTAACATATCCGTCCGGTTGACTGGTCCCCAAGGACTTCTCCAACCCCATACGGGGTGGGGAACTTCATTTTGAGATGCGAAATGGAGGTTACTGCGTTGAACGCGGCCACACAGGGCCATCCAAGAATTGCATTGTAGACCGAGGGCAGGTCCACGACGAGGAAGGTGAGGACCTTGGATGCCGTCCTCGGATATGTTCCTAGGGTTACCTCCAGCTGGATGATACCCTGGACGGGCACTGGCTCATTGTCCAGCCCGTAAAGTGGCCCTTCTGGCGCCTTCATTCGATTTTTCTTAAGCCCTAGTTTGAAGTAAGTATCAAGATACAACAAATTGCGATAGCTTCCATTATCAAAAAACACTCGTTTCATCTGATAGTCATTTGTTCCGTCAGAAACGAGTGTTATTACAACCAGGGGGTCGGAGTGAGGAGAGGTTACATGATTTAAGTCCCTACTGCTAAAATAGATAACATCATCTTCACTTCCGAGCCCTGTCCTCGGCCTCTTCGCCGCCGCAAGCTCACGCCCATCCCCTCTCGCCAGGCGGCTGGATATCATGTTTACGACCCCCGCAGCCACTCGGTTCCTGGAGGGTTCAGCGTCCCCACCGTCCTCTGGCCCTGAAGTTTGTCCGGGTCTCTTAAGGAAACAGTTGAGGTGCCCCCTCCTGATAAGCTCCTCAATCTCCCCCTGCAGAGTCCTGCAGTCCTCCGTGCTGTGGCCCCCGGAGCGGTGGTAGTCACAATACTTCGACTGGTCCCCACCGCCCGGGTTTTTTAGTGCCTTGGGCCACTTCAGGAACTTTTCTCCCCGGATCTGCATCAGGACATTGGTGCGGGTGTCGTTTAGCGGCGTAAGGTGTATAGGCCGCTGCTCTCTCCGAGAGCTCTGCTCGGCTTTGTGGTGCTTCTTCGTCGTCTAGGGGCTTTGATAGCCCTCGGCTTTCCTTTTGCCCTCCTCGGCCTTCTGGTGAGGGTGCTCGTCCCTTTCCGGCCTTTTGGCGTCGTTGGCTTCTTTAGCCGCGATATAAGCTCTAGCCACCGCCTCGGCCTCTACGAAGGTCTGTGGGCCTTTGTGAATGAGGTGCTTGAAGAAAACACCCCCTTTAAGGGCCGAGAGGAAGGCGTTCAGCTTTACCTCGTCGGTCAGCCTCGAGATCTGCCTGGCCTCCAATACAAACCGTGCCAGGAATCCCGTCAAGCTCTCCCTGGCACCCTGTTTGATCCTAGTGAGGTGCCAGGGCTGCTTCTCCATTCTTCTGCTGGAGGTGAACTGGGACAGGAAGGCCGTTGCCAGATTCCCAAAATTGCGAATAGAATCCGCGGGCATCCCATAAAACCATATCTGTGCGTCCCCTTTTAGAGTCAAGGGGAAACACTGGCACATGGTAGTCTCGTCAAGGCCCTGGAGGTTCACGTGCTCCCTGAAATGATTAAGGTGGTCCATGGGATCACCGCTACCATCGTACAGCTCCAGATTAGGCATCTTGAAATTTGGGGGAAGCGTCCTCGTCCTTATCTCCGTAGAAAACAGAGATTGGAGTGCCTTAACTCCTCCCCCGCTGCTCTCTCGGAGCACCAGATTCCATCCTCTTTTCGGTCTGCGCTCCACTCGAGGTGGGACAACCGTTCTCCTCTTATTCAGGTAATGCCTTAACTCGTAAGGCTCCTGAACTGCACGGCGCTCGGGGGCCGTGCGGGCTCCCTACGGGGGAGCGTCTCGCGGAACTGCCTCCTGGCCATTGTGCCCGTGGCGGTTTCGTTGGGCCTCAGAGCGACGCCTTTCAGGACTCTCATCCCATACCCGAGGATCTGGTTGGTCCTCAACCCTTCGTGGGGCTCTGCTGCTAGAGGCCACCTGGGTCCTCGGGTTGTCTCGTCGGCTGGGAGGCCTTTCGCGGCGACTGCCTCCTCTATTTCCGCCCTGTGATGCCTCGGCCTGGGAGGCCCTGTCGGGAGCCCCCTAGGGAGCTCCCTGCTTGAGCTGATCGATTTTGGTGCATAGTGTAACGAAGGTCTGCAACATGCCATTCAATTGGGCCGTCAAGCCCCTCACCACAGGGTCGGGATGATCTTCTGCCCCGACGAAGGGGTTAGGGCCACCAGCTTGTGGGGCCACCTCCTTTGCGGGTGCGCTCGTTTGCGCCATCGTGTTCACCATTTCGAGATTTTGAAGTTAATGTTGTCACGTCGTTCGCGCACCTTTTGAGAAAATGTGAAAAGATGTGAAAAGCAAACTTTCAGTCGCTTCCCACAGACGGCGCCAATGTTGCGTCCGCGGGATCTGACCGTCCGTTTGTCGAAGCGCGGGCGGCTTTAAGAGGCGGGCAGATTCGGACAACATTAAGTAACGGAGATCGAGCAGGGAAATAGGGAATGAGAGAAAGAGCATACAGGTTTACGTGGAAAACCCCGCCTGTTCAGAGAGATGTGAAAAACCACGGTGACGGACAGATAGTCCGAGAAAGTTCACTATTATGATGAAAGATTACAAAGAGGGCTTGGGGAATTGTGCGTTTTCTCAGGGAGTTGCAACGTCAGAAATCCAGTTTCTTCCCTCACTCCTTCCATTTTTCTTTTCTCTCAATTTTCTGGCTCAAGCGTTTACGGATGGAAGATTCAAGATTCGAATCCCTCACTAGCAGCTAAAGAGGGGTATTTATAAGGACAACAGTGCCGTTTAGGAGGCGACACGTGGCGCTGACGTGTCAGGACCGTCTGCCACCACCACCACTGCTGTAGGTGCGGCTGTGATAGAGACACCTGTCACAGCTTGTAGATTCGGCGTTTAGGGGCGTATGGCCTGCAGGTACAGCGTGTCAGAGGCCGTTAGTCGCCCGTGGCAGCGCATGCCGTCTAAATCATCTGAGCTGGCATCTTTAGCTATTTTGTCTTTCCTAGCGGTCCTCGTCCTTTCATGAGTCACAACGTCCTCTCGGATTGCCAATGCCGTTCCCGGTTGTTAAGTTCGATTACGCGGGCGCTCGGAACAGGTCTGGCCATTTGGGCCTAATTGGGCTTGCGAGCCTCTTCGACCAGTTCGCCCACAGGATCCTTTTGGCCCGTAATTATAATCTTGGGCCCTAGGTTACGAGACCCATCACATATATTG
>JAODPA010068677.1:0-10124 GCA_025585075.1 Nepenthes mirabilis | reverse complement strand
ATTGTGAAATTTAAAATTAAAGATTAAAATAATTACAAAATAAGAAATAAATAATTTGATTTTAGCCAAGGACGTGATTATAATTGTCGGTCAAATCGTCACACTCTACAAAATCCTCATCATCACAATGCAAAATTTAACATAAATATCAATAATAATACGACTATTACTCACATATATCAATGCAAAATGACAATGTGCACAATAAAATCTCAATATATGAATGGAACCCAACCCCTAAAACCAATATCTGCGATCCTAATCTAAAAGTATAATAAGATTCAACTAAGAATATGACATTTAGGCTCTAGAATTCCAGACTTGTAAACCTTTTAGTTAAAATAATCTCCTACTAACTCTATCAATTCTGTATTAATCAAGAATTAAAAAAATATAAGAGATGAGTGAAAACTTATATATAAAGATATCTAACAATAATGATAATATCAATAATAACAATCTTGGGTAGGTAATAGTGATAGCTATAAAAGCAATAAAGACATAAATAATGCTTAATGTGGCAATACAACTCAAGAACTTTGCAACTATATCATCACATGACTCAAACATGATATCAATAATAAATAGATTTTTTGAATCCAAATATCAATAAGGATATCATAAATTATACTGAATCTAAGCACTAACGATGACGATATGATTTTCTAAATCGAAATATCAATAAGAATAGCATATATTTATTGAATTCAAACACTAACAATAAATATATTGATTACTTGAGTTTGAATATCAATAAAAATGATATTGATTCACTGAATCTCAACTCGAATAATAATGACATGGATTTTCTAAATCTGAATATCCATAAAATTATCATAGATTCCTTGAATATAAATATTATGAATTCGTTGAGCCTAATATCATAAAATCTCTTAATCAAAAACTCATAAATTCCCTAAATTCAAATCTCATGGATACCCTAAATCAATCTCAAGTGTTCTTAACAACAACAAGATATTACAAATGTATTTTCAAATTTTATTTTATCAATGTACACTAAAGGCCAACCTATTCATCTTTATGTTTGACTAGTTGAGTGACAGGGGTATTATGAAGCGTATAAGTATTGATAGACAATCACATATGGTCTTCCTTGAGATTTCTCGATAAAAATCTCATTGGTACTCTTTAAGCCCTCATTGCCAAACCCAATATTTTTTGTCATGATATATCTGATATCATACTATATAATTGGTATATGGTTATAAACATTCCTCCCACAAGACAATAGATCTCATAATTACCAGAATACGAAAAACTGTATTTGACAAATATAGATCATATTAAGGTTCTTAAGTTTTACATTTCTTAATATTATAATATTTTTATATGGCTTATTTATTTTAACAACGTGATGCCAATAAGCATACTCATACAACTAAAATAAATACAAAGATATTCATAAATAAGAACGAATAGAGAAAATAATCAATGCAAATGAAGTCCATACTCATGTGATGAAAAACAATATAAAAGAACTCATTAATCGAAAAGAGTAAAGAGATCAATTGATTATCTAGAAAATAAGAGTAGATGAATCAATCAAATACCCCAAAACTTCTCATGTACTTATCTCTTATTAAATCCACTAAAATCCTTTAAACTTATCTCAACTCCAGAATCTCCTTCTTAGTTCTCACATTTAGGATTTGAACCAATCCCTGGACTGTCACTTTGGTGTTTGAAGTGAACTCGCTTGTCGATTCAAACGTTAGACATTGTAATTCGAGAAATGAGGCTAAGTACATCTGAACTGCTATTTTTACTACTAAGGCATTTAAATTAATATACCACACATTAAATATATTAGCTTGTGACAAAATCTATTTGATTCCTGAAACTACCCAAAACCAAGTATAATGTTTTCATGCCGCCTCTCACGGCACTCAAACGTCAAGAATAAACTTTCACAAATGAAGTTTAACCAAATATAAGTTATACTATGAACTATTTAGGCTTTCTACATAATACTACAAGTAGTATATATACAAATACATACTCATAGCTTGTCTTCTACATCATCAAGCATCTATCATACAATAAGGAAATCATAGATTTGCTATATACTATTATACAATATACACAGGCATATTTTTAACCCCTTTTCTTCATCACTAGGCACGTGACTACTTAGGTTTTTCAAACATGCCAGCTCTAGATCTTACTTGTATATGGTCCAATTTCCATCACAAGTAACCAATCTAACATAAACTATTGAGTATCATCATATAATGTTATCAATTTGCATTATATAATTTAAAATCTAAACATCTAAAAGTATCATGAACATACTATTAAAGCATACAAATGAGTGATTTAGGTGCGATAATCATGTTTGTCATTAATTAAGTATCTATTGAAAGTTTGATTACTCTTTCTTAAAATTGATATACCAACTTATAATATGAGGGATAGGAGCCATGAATGTGTTGGGGTCACTCCCTTTTGGAAATGTGGCTGCGGACTTATGTGGCGATATGGTCCGCGGACTTATGCCCATGAAATGTCTGTGGACTTGTAGCCAAGTTGAGCACAGATTCTGTAAATAAACCCAAATATTATGTAATGTTCGAAAACTTTTTTCAGTTTGAGACATACTTGAAGGCCTAAGGACCTTTGAGTTCGAAGACTTGGATGTAGGAAGCATACGTGGAGGCCAGCTCAGAAGATTCTTTGAGTACTCAAAGATCTGTGGGGATATGCACAGTCATTGTAGAATGGTGGGCCGTTTTTATAGGGTATGACAATCTGTAGAGATGTTGTAGATTTGTAGGCTGTCAGGCGTCCACCAGTATGTATGTCCTCCCTGTTGGTATGGTTGTTGCTTTCAACAGTCCGTGTATATACTACACTCTGATTGTGTGTGGGAGATAGTTATAGAATGTGCCACACAGAACGTGAGAGTGTGAGAATTTTCAGTAGAGGAACGAAGAGTGAAGTGCAATAGAGAGCAATGAGAGAACTGTGCGTGTTCTTGTACTCTGTTCTTCATATTCTTCTCGAAGGGGCTTGTGTAGTCGAGTGAATTTCTGTAACTAACTCTTACACATAATAGATATATTTATGGATTGAAATCTCACGGTTTTTTTCTTATTTTGAAAGGATTTTTCACGTAAAATTTAGTTGTATTCTTCTTCTTCTCTATTTTATTTTCTACTACTGTTTTTGTCCATGTGCTTGAGTGTAAGTGTAGTTTAGTGTAGTGTTGTCCGACCAGTCATCCCTTCCTTGACCCTACAAGTGGTATCAGAGACAAGTTCTTTGTCCTGTGACGTTTGTTGAACATTGTTATGGACATTGAGAGCAAGATGGTTTCTTTGAATGACACCAACTACGATACTTCACAAAATAAGTTGTCAGACTTGCGGTTTATCAAATCCATGCACAATCCAATGGTCGCCACTCAAAAGTCGGAGGCGACATCGGACGAGAAATGGATGCTGGAGCACAAGCAAGTATGCGGTTACATACGACAATTTGTAGACAATAACATGTATAATCACGTTAGGAGCGAAACGAATGCCAAGACACTGTAAAAAAAATTGGAGAAGCTGTACGCCTCCAAGATTGGCAATAACAAAATCTACCATCTGATGAAGTTGATGCAGATTAAGTACAAGGATGGCTTATCAGTTGCCGATCAGCTGAACGAGTTTTAAGGTTGTGTGGACCGGCTGAGTGGCTTGGGTATTAAGTTTGAAGATGAGGTGTTAGGTTTGTGGCTTCTGATAACCCTATTAGACTCATGGGAGGTGATGAGAATCACTATTATAAACACAACTCCTGAAGGCATCATGATGCCGGAGATGGCCAAAGGAGCTGTGCTCAATAAGAAAATGAGACGGCGGTCTCAAGGGATCTCGACCCTTTAGCCTTCCAAAGTACTCGTGACAGAGTTACGAGGAAGGAGTAGAGGCCACGAACAGAAACATGGAGAAAAGGGTCAGAGTAAGTTTCAATCAAAGTACCAAAATATATAATATCATCACTGTGAAAAGAAAGGACACATGAAAAAGTTTTGCTACAAGTGAGAGTGTGAAAACGCTGATAAGGAGAAAGTTAAAAAGGGACGCGGTGAGGAAACATCCTCGGTCTCTGTTGTTATTGGAGTTGATCTCCTTTTGATTTGTGAAGTGAATGACATTATAAACTTAGCTGAGTAGGAGACCGACTGGGTGGTGGATTCTGGCGCATCTATTCATGTCACTTGTAGAATGGAGCTCTTTACATCTTACACTCCGGGTATTTTTAGAGTGTTGAAGATAAAAAATATAGAGACATTCAGAGTAGTCGACCGAGGTGTCGTGTCTCTTGTTACCAACAATGGAGCCCGACTGATCCTGAAGGACGTCCGACACGTCCCTGACATTCGGATGAATATCATCTCACCTGAAAGACTAGATGATGCTAGCTTCTATAATATCTTCTATGAAGGGGGATATAAACTGACCAGATGGTCTCTAGTAGTTGCCTGAAAAAAGAAAGTGTCTGATCTTTATGTATTGCAGGCAACTGTTAAGGCCAGAGTAGACAATGCCATAAGCAGTCTGGAGTCTTCGAACTTGTGGTATAGGAGATTAGGCCATATGAGTGAAAGAGGAATGAGTCATATAGCCAGAAAGAGTCTCATTTCAGAAATAGATAAGGACAGATTGAAGACTTACTCTCATTGATGGCAAAAAAGTAGAGGAAAGACTCTTTTCAAGGAGACTCATCTTTTAAAAGGTCCGAGGTACTTGAGCTTGTTTACACTAACATCTGCGGACCATTTAAGAAAAAGTCCTTTGGAGAAGTACAATACTTTATCTCCTATATTGATAATTACTCGAGAAAGTTATGGGTATTTTCACTTAAGTTCAAGGATCAAGTCTCTGAAATTTTTGAACAATTCCATACTCTTATTGAACGTGGGATGAGGAAGAAGTTAAAGGCCGTCCGGAGCGAGAATAAAGAAGAATATATTGGGACCTTTAATGCTTATTGTAGGTCACATGGTATTAGATATCAAAGGATACCTCCAAAGACGTCGCATTTAAATGGCATGGTCGAGCGGATGAACCGTACATTGATAAAAAAATATTAAGTAGTTGCTATCCAAGGGAAAGCTCCCAGGGTCCTTTTGGGCCGAGGACCTGAAGACGGTGACCCATGCGATCAACAGGTCGCCCAGTAAACCTCTGAATGGTGAGCTGTTAGAGATCATTTAGATTGGAAGGGAGCTAGCCTATAATCGTCTTCGGACTTTTGGCTGTAAGGCCTTCGTTCATATTTCGAAAGATAAGAGGAGTAAACTTGAGCAAAAAATGAAGCAATGCGTCCTTTTGAGTTATGATGGTGAACTTGGATACAAATTTAATGACCCAATAGAGAAGAAGTATATCCGATCACGTAATATGGTTTTTGATGAAGAGGAGACCATTAAAGATGTTGGGAAAGAAATGAATGCTTTATCTGACACTGGTCGGACAGACAAAGTAAGTGTTGAAACCGTTCGTCCGGTACCTCCTGAGCTCGAGGACAATGGCCGAGGAAGACAATGAAGTAGGCATGGCACCAAACAAAAATGGGGATGGTGTTACTCCTCATCAAGTCGAGGAGGTTCCTGTGCGACGATCTTTGAGAAAAAGGAGTCCGTCCGTCCGTTTGTCTTCTAGTGAGTATATCCTACTCACTGATATAGGTGAGCTTGAAAACTTTGATGAGGCTGTGAAGGGGACACATAATGAGAAATGTTTGAAAGTAATGAAGGATGAGATGGCTTCATTGCATGAGAACCATATTTTTGAGTTGACTGAGCTACCCAATAGGAAGAGAGCCCACAAGAACAAGTAAATCTTTCAGTTGAGGACGTCCGAGGATACAAAGCAGCCAGTGTACAAGGTAAGGCTTGTTGTGAAAGGTTTCAATCAGCGCAAAGGTGTAGATTTTGATGAAATCTTTGCACCCGTGGTAAAAATATCCTCGGTCTATGTTCTACTTGAATTGACAGTTGTTTTAGACTTGGAGATAGAGTAACTGGACATTCGGATAGTATTTCTCCACGGTGATCTTAAAGAAGAAATCTACATGGAGTAACTGAAAGTGTTCAAGGTCAAGGGGAAGGAATGTCTAATGTGTCATCTAAAAAAGAGCTTGTATGGACTAAAACAGACTTCCAGAAAATAGTATAGAGAGTTGGAGTCTGTCATAGTTGGACAAGGATACTATATGATTACTTCTGACCACTACATTTTTGTACAAAAATTTTTCGAGGACGACTTGTCATCCTTCTTCGTTATGTGAACAATATGCTGATTGTTGGATAAAACTGTCCTCGAATCAAGGAGTTGAAGGAGCAATTTGGACAATTATTTGCAACGAAAGGCCTCGGACCGACAAAGCAGATTCTGGGGATCAAAATCTTTCGTGTCCGAAAGAACAAGAAGATCTGATTGTCCCAGGAGAGCTATGTTAAAAAAGTGCTACAGCGCTTTAATATTGACTGGTCCAAACCAGTGAGCACTCCACTGGCTAACCACTTCAGGTTAAATAGGAAGCAATGTTCGCCCTCGAATGCTTTGGATGAGAGGTGTACTGTAATCCTCGACCGTTGGTAGTTTGATGTATGCGGCCCTGTGCACCAGGTCGGATGTTACCCATGCTGTCGGTGTTGTCAACAGATTTCTCTCAAATTTAGGGGTAGAGTATTGGTCTTTTGTGAAATGGATTCTTAGATATCTCCGAGGGACTTTAAAGATGTGTCTACAATTTGGAGGAGAGAAGTTCCAGTTGGTTAGTTACACTGACGCAGACATGGCAGGAGATATTGACACTTAGAAATCTACCTCAGAGTATTTGGTCAAATTTACCGGAGGGGCAGTCTTTTGATAATATAAGTTGTAAAAGTGCGTCGCTCTTTCTACTACGAAGGCCGAGTTCATTGCTGTGATCGAGGCCAATAATGAGATGTTACAGATGAAAATGTTCATTTAAGAGTTGGGCTTAAGACAAGAAAAATATATGGTACTCTGTAACAGCCAAAGTGTCATACATTGGTGTAGAAACTCTCCATTCCATTCGAGATCAAAGCACATTGACGTTCGATATCATTGAGTGAGAGACATTATTGATGAAGGGCGGCTGTCAGTTGAAAAGGCTCGATCGGATGAAAATGGATCAGACATGATGACCAAAGGTTTACCAAAGGAAAAGCTTAAAGCTTGCTGTAACATTGCTGGGCTGATCAATTTTATTCCCACTCGATCGGGAGGGAAAGTTTGTTGGGGTTACTCCATTTTGGGAATGTGGCCATGGATTTATGTGGCGATTTGGTCCGCGAACTTATGCCTATGACTTGTCTACGGACTTGTGGCCAAATCGAGCACAGATTCTGAAAATGGACGTGGATATTATGTAATATGCGAGAACTTTCTTCAGTTGGAGGCATACTTGAAGGCCCGAGGACCTTTGAGTTTGAATACTCGAATGCAGTAAGCATACGTGGAGGCCAACTCAAAAGATTCTCTGAGCACTCGAAGATCTGTGGGGATGTGCACAGTCATTGCAGAGTGGCAAACCGTTTTTTGTAGGGCACGACAATCTGTAGAGATATTGCAGATTTGCAGGCTGCCAGGCGGCTACCAGTACATGTGTCCTCCATATTGGCTTGGTTGTTGCTTTCAACAGTCCGTGTATATATTGTACTCTGATTGTGTGTGGGATATAGTGAGAGAAGGTGCCACACAAACGTGAGAGTGTGAGAATTTTCAGTAGAGGAACGAAGAGTGAAGTATAATAGAGAATAGTGAAAAAACTGTATGTGTTCTTGTACTCTGTTCTTAATCTTCTTCTCGAAGGCGCTTGTGTAGCTAAGTGGGTTTCTGTAACCAGCTCTCATACATAGTGGATATATTTGTGAATTAAAATTTCGTAATTTTTTTCTTATTTCTAATGGATTTTTCACATAAAATTTAGCTATATTCTTCTTCTTCTCTATTTTATCTTCTACTGCTATTTTTGTCCGTGTGCTTGTGTGTGTGTGTAGTTTGGTGTAGTTTGGTGTAGTGCTGTCTAACCAGTCATCCCTTCCTCGACCCTACAGCATGAACGACATGAAAGCCATTACCAAAAAGTTTATGAAAATAGGACAGTCATAGGTTACATGCTTAGATGATGAACATTTCTCTTTCTTTTTTTCTTTTTCTCTTCATGATCCTCATACTTCTCAGCTCTCATGGCCCTCTCTAAATCCCTGAGTGGATGGCAAAGTGGAAGTCAAATGAGGCGTTATAGGGTTACAATAAATAAAAGAAGGGGCTAAGTTATATTTTAAGTTTCTCTCCCGTGAAATTCGAATTTCCAAAAGTATCAAAGTGATTTTTGCTCCCCATTCTGTCATTTTTTCCCTACAAAATAGCTAACAATTAGCTTAATAGTTTCACTATGCAACAAGTGGGACTGCTAGGGTTTGGTAAGAGGTTCCTACGTTTTAGTCGTAATTTTCTTCTTTTATTTTTCATTCAAAATTTAAGGTAAAAGTTGCTTTTTTTTTTTTTAATGCTATTCATCCTGTTACACCCTAATTTAATGCTAACAATAACTTTACGAAATTAGGATCTTAACTAAAAACAAGGGGTTGGCGGCTAGGGTTCAAGTTTGGCTTCCTTTTCTTTTTTAATTTGAACTTTAAAATTATTAATTGGTTAATATTCCATTAGGCTGCCTTTTATTTCGCACAATAAGCTAACAATTTAATCACTAAAATTAGGTTAAGCTAGCAAGGCGAGTGTCAGATGGGGTTCACAAGACATCAAGCAACTTAGTATTTCAAGAAACTAGGGTTTCAAGAGACTCTAGAATTTCTAGTTTTCTCACCTAACCCTCCAAGTTAAAATATCAAATTTACTAACGTACATGGATAAATTTGAATAATTATTATCCACAATTGTCTCTAACTAATTATTTACATAATTCAATTGAAATTCTTTTGATATGAAAATTTATAAAGATGTCATTGAGCCTATCTTCTCCAAACTATTGAGTCGAAACCTGTTGCGTCTCGTGAATCTGGCCGTGCGTCAAATCGAGCACGAGCGACTTATCGAGCGCACGGACAGGCAGATTAGAGTAACACAAAACAAGTAGAAGTCAAATGAAGAGAGAAAAGCACGGGGACAGTGGGGAAACGCGCCTATTTACGTGGAAAACCCCTCGTTCTGACGAGGGGTGAAAAACCACGGCAGCGGACGAGCAGTCCGAGAAATCTCACTATAATAAAGAAAAGGTACAATGAATGCACGGGAATTTTCCTGTTCTCAGGATGTTACAGCGCAATGAAGATAAACTTCTCTCTTTTCTCTCCTTTCTTTGCCTTAGTTTTTCTCTGGAGGGCTCTCGCTTGAGTATGAGCAAATGGATTTCGCCAAAAGTCCTTCTTCAGTTGCTGAAGTAGGGTATTTATAGGGAACGCGATGCCGTAAGGGAGACGACACGTGGCGCTGGTGTGTCAGGGTTGCCTGCCACCATCGCCGCTACTACGGGTGCGGTTGTGACAGGGACACCTGTCACAGTCTGCAGACGCTCAGAGGCGCATGGCCTGCAGGTACGGCGTGTCAGGAGCCGTTGGTCGCTCGTGGCAGCATACGCCGTGTGAGCTGTCTGAGTTGGCGCCTGGGTCATTTTTGGCCTTTCTGGTGGTCCCCGCCCTCAAGTGGACTCCGTGTCCGTCCGGGTTACCAGGTGCTCGGGATCAAGTTAGCCATTTGGATTTGAACGGGCCTGTGGACCTTTTGGGCCAACCTTCTTACGTGACTCTTTGGGCTTGCGTCTGCGATTTTGGACCTAGGGTTTCAGGACCCATCAAAATATTAGATTTAGCTATCAAAAGTTACACGAGATGCTTGAAGGGTGATCCCACTCACACAAAAGCCATGGCCCATCTAACTATTCGTTTTCATCCGAGGCACTGCATGACACAACAAAAATACATATCATTAATTTTTAAGAGAAAATCTACTCATCATGCCTACATACAACACATCTACAACCACTCATTATGTATAACCCTATTCTGTTTTATTTTTTTTATTTTGTTAAATCCAATAGCCCATATAGCAAAACTCTTT
>JAODPA010068676.1:0-10124 GCA_025585075.1 Nepenthes mirabilis | reverse complement strand
GATTTTTGTGGTTTTGTGTATATGTATATGCTGGATGGATATATGGATGTATTTTGGTTTTATTAATGATTTTTCAATGAGTTTAGTTTCCGCTGTGTATGGATAATTTTATATATTTTCACAGGTTTTTATAATTTGTATTTAGGTACCTAATGATATCTCTCTGTGCCAACGTAGTGTCCGGAGATACAACGTCGGAGCAATGAATATATTGTGGCTTTTGTATCGTATGTGTTTGTTGTTGTGATATGTACATATTTGTTCAAGTTTATGTTTAGTTTGATGGCTATTTTGCAGGCGAAACCTTACTAGTTTTCGATCAGGACTCGATCCGTCACATTTGCTGTGTTCGGTAAGATTTGGTAGCGATTCGGCTCTCTGAACCTACGGATTCCTAGCGGATGGGGCCAGCATGCACGACCTTTTGCGGTACTTGCTCACCGACTTCCTCCTCTGGCTCTAGATGGAAGGGCTCCCTGTGCTTTGCTTCACGAACCATTCTCCCACCAGCCAAGTGACGTAGAGATCAGAGTGGGCATGGAGAGCACACTGCCATTAGCCAGGATCGAAAGAAGTTTTGGGAGGCTTGAACATGCATTTGAATGTAGCCTTGATTCTCTTGCTTGGATTGGTCTCAAGTGGGGAAGAAGGTCACTTCTTCCTCTCCTCGTCTGGGCAGTCGGATTCTCCATCCATGACCTTGTGGGACTGTTGGCACCTGCTGGAGGAGCTCTCTAGGTTGGCCTTGAGTCGATGCCATCGCCGCCATGCGGGGTCTGGTGCAGACTTCCATTTGCACAACTATGGCATGCTTTAACGAACGATCTCTACTAGTCGCCTCCTAGGCGAGAGTGGGTAGATGACCCTTGGTTCTTCCTAGGGAGGGCTTTGGCATGTGCCTCCTTCTTCAACAGCCTGAGGGAGGCGGTGCACAGGTGCTTGGTCTTTTCAACCGTCCAAAACGTGGTGTCCTAATCACTGAGATTTCATTCTAGGGTTACACGCCTGCTTGCCCTTCTAGTGCTTGAATCGACGAAGTAGGGTTTCGGGAATCGGATCATCACACCATGTGTTTTTCTTCCCTTTGAGTCATACATTTGCCGCTGTGGGCTTTCTACTTTGTAAAAGGGTTTGTTGTGTGGAACTACTGAGCATTCCCTCACTTTGTTGCTTGGCTTCAATATTTTGGATTGAATGATGGGAGCAATCGGATGGAACCCTCGGTCGCTTAGAGTTATGCCGGTCTTGTAGTCTAGTACCCTGAAAGCGCATCCTTCTAGTAGTTTGGCTTACAACCACTCATCCCCACACTCAGGAAGGGCAGGGGCCGATCGAGCCTGCCTTAAGCTGGTTTGGGTTGAGCACCTTTTGCTGCTTGACTTCTTCACGATGTGAAGTTCGGACGTCTTGTAGAGTCCCACATCGAATGGAGAGGGGAACGAAGCGTGCCTTTATAAGGGCGTGGAGACCTCTCCCTTGTGGATGCGTTTTGGGGACGGTGGAGGCCGTCTGCTAGGAACAAAACCGTGCGCCTGTGTGGCAAAGCGGACAATATTTACAAGTGAGTGCTCGGGGACGTTACAGATGGTATCAGAGACGGGGCCCGGTCCGATGTGCCAGCGAGGACGCTGGGTCCCCAAGGGGGGTGGACTGTAGAGTCCCACATCGGATGGAGAGGGGAACGAAGCGTGCCTTTATAAGGGCGTGGAGACCTCTCCATTGTGGACGCGTTTTGGGGGCGGTGGAGGCTGTCTGCCAGGAACAAAACCGTGCGCCTGTGTGGTAAAGCGGACAATATTCACAAGCGGGTGCCCGGGGACGTTACACGTCCGGCGTCTCAATCTTCTAGTAGTCCAATTCGAGGCAGTTTTCCCCAACGCTTGGTTGGGGCACTGGCTGGTCGTATCGGTCCCGAGTCTGCCAAGGCCTGGATTTGTCGGCTTGCCATCCTTGGAAGATAGTGGGTCAAGACGTCATTAGATTCCCACGAGCTGTAATAGAAGGCGGAGCTGTTATGCGGGAATTGTAACGCCCGCGGGCTCACTGTTCTTGGGCGACACATTTTAAGGAGCTGAGGTGCCATAGAGTTGAGAACGAGACTTCGACAATGACCATGAGCCATCTGAGTCCTAGGTTTAGCCAATAGAGGAAAGGTCTCATGTTCTGGATCTCATCACCTCACTGTAAGGTCGTGCTTCAATAGCGAGCGGTGAGAGAGATGGAGAGTTGACTGGGCGTTGCGGTTGTCATGGCTCTAGAGCCATGATCGGGCACTGTTGGTGTCGATCGTGGAGTGTCTGAGTCTTAGGCGAGATCCAAGATCTTATAGAGGAAAGGTCTTAGGCTTAGGATCAGATTTCTTTACTGTGATGACGTGCTTCAGGAGGTCGAGCGGCGACTGGCCACCTTCCGGAGAAATCATGCTTTGAGGAGGCTAAGGAAAGAGGACTCAACTTTGCCTAGAGGGATCTTGCAGACCTCGGATCTTCTTATCAGTGCCTCTAAATTGAAAGGAGCTTGAGATCAGCATTGATTGGTCGATTTCTCAGAAATAGAAGGGAAGCCCTTGCTGATTCCAACTGTGAGCCATCTGTGTCTCAGGCGAGATCCAGGAGCGAACAGAGGGAAGATCTCAGGCTTGAGATCAAATTGCCTCGTTGTAAGGACGCTCTTCGAGAGGTCAGGAGGCGATTTGTCTTAAGATAGCAAATCGTTTGAGCTATAACAGTAAGATGCACTTTGCAATCCTTAGAAGGGTCCGTCTCATCGTACATTGCTGTTGGTGAGTCGGCCGATGGGATTGGGGGTGAGGAGGCCCCAGTGAAGTATGTTGCTAGAGTTGGGGATCCTTTGGCTCTCAGGTTTAGTGAATGGGTCAACATCATAACCATGGCCAAGCCTGGGATCTCGAACGTAATGACTCCCTTTACGAGAATGCCTCTTTACTTTTTAGTGGAGTGTCATGGCTATTGGGATAACTTACACCAGATTTTGATCATTCCCGTGAAGGGAAATCGTGGCCCTGAGGAGATGTGGTTGTTGTCTGAGTTTCCTAGCTTTGACGAACACGTTTGGGTGGTCGCGCTCGGCCCTGCCAATAGGAGGTCATGGCGCTGAGAAGATGTGATTACTGGCTACGTTTTGAGGCTATTGTTGCTGAGCTTTTGCTAGCCTAGGCCGTTGCCCGCATATACCATCAGTGCTCGGTCTTATTAGAAGACATCGTAGATTTCATGCGTCGGATCCTAGTCTGCCAACCATCATTAACTGATGGTTGCCGCATGCATGCTAAAAAGCCCGCTAAGGTTTTGAGTTCAGCCAGGCATGGGTCTCTCGGTGACGAGACAAAGGTTCAAATACGACAGTGTATGGGCCGCTCGATGCGGGACTGAGGTTCGATAATGGGTGAATGATTATGCACTCGATTTATGTGCAGTTTAAGTCGTATAATTTTACGCAGTGTTATGTAATCATTCGTATGAGCAGATAATATTATTATTCTATTAATAGAAACATAATTCAATCAAGCGGTATGGTGTATGTAAGACTTACCTGAATTCAGCGTGGAATCATCGTTGGTACTTGAGTGGTGTTCTTGTGATCGATTCACCGCCCTGAGTGTATGGCTGGCATGCACCGCTTTAGAGGGTCGTCGGGCGCTTTGGTAGGTGCCTTGGCCTATGGCCCCTATGCTCTATGGGATTTGGTCCTTTGCCATGGATTGGTTGGGCAACACGCTGCTGCCGCGCAGGGTGGCCTACTAGCTAGTGGTTCCGATCCCCTTATTGATCGATACTACCACGGGCGACCCAAACTGGTGCATCACTTCGCTAGATGATATTTTCGGTGACGCAATGGGTGGCGGGCTGAGCATGTCGAGCCCCTACTGCGAGGATTACCATAATTTTTGCAGGATTTGCTGCTATGCAACGAGTCAATAAGAGGCGTTGCAGTAGGATTGACCTACTGATTGGTGCGCCTTACTCTGGAGAATCGTCATGGCCGAGGATGGTCTATGAACAAGGGAACGGCCGCTCGAGCTGGCGGTCTCATATCTGTCACCTCTACTCTCTAAAAGGTTGAGTTTGTCTCACCAGGCCAATCAGATTCGAAGCCAGCGCCTCCAGGAGGCATTTAGAGTGCTGTGGATTGTATTGCTCTGGGCCTTCATTTGCTCTTCATGGCTCGGCTGGCCTTCTGGCCGTTGCTAGGCCCTGTCGCTCATGATCGCCCAGGCCACAAGGTCGTCAGGCTATCAGATCTTCAGCAGATATTTGTCCGCTTTGCTAGTGTAGGAGTTGGAAGGCAGAACCCCCAGCATAATGTCTTCGGTCGGATGCGTGAGGACTGGAAGTGGGCACTGGTGCACATTTTGGGGCCAGTTGTTCATCAGCATAGTTACTGAATGAGATGTCATCGACATGGGGACATTCTAGGCCGGTATGATGGGATTCCCCTTCACGGCTTCTTGACACTGTTCTTAGTAGAGTCTTAGTGAGGGGATTGAGCTCCGTCACCATTATCCACTACCTTGAGAGTCTTATCTTGCCGCAGTCTGGCCCTTGGCAGCTTCAGGCCCACAGAGGCCCATTCCAGGCTCCAGACTGGTTACAGCCGGACTAGTTATGGCCGAATGTGCCTGGGCACTAGATTGGGACACGGCTAGACTAGATCTCGGTTTCAAACAATTCAGCGGCCGGACTAGATTTGGGAGCCGGACAGAGATGTGGCCGGACTTGACCTGGGCACTGGACTGAATCTAGGTGCTGGACTGGGAAGGCCAACCGCATATGGGTCATCGGAGTGGATCCGGGTATCACAGGAATGGACTGCTACGAACTGGATCTTGTTTCTAGACAGGGTTGCAGCCATACAGGACAAGGGTGATGGACTCAAACTCGACTGGACGTGACCCTAGTGCCGGACTGTGTAAGATACTGATTCTCAAGATATGGTTAAAATGAATGGTGAGGTTTCAGATTCCAAAATATAATAATTTGGAGGTAATTAAATTAAAATAAGTAAATCGAAGTCAAAGGATATGGTAGAAATCGAATTGAAAAACCCAAAGATCCGAAATTGGCAAAATCAGAAATCAAAGTTGTAAACTTTGAAATATTAATCCATAAATAAGATTTCAAGTTTTAAATTATGATAATCTTGACTTATTTAGCTAATATAATCAAAATTAGAGTCCAAGGATGTGAAATAATTGGTTAGAAGAGTCGAAATGGGTTCCGGACGGCAAAAACGCGAAGCTGGCTTGTTGCAGGCTTGATGCGAGCCTGACCCGTGCCCTACCAACGCTCGAGGCGCCACCTGGGTGCAAAAAGTAGAATTCCTATGACCAAGGAGCGCTTGAGGCGCGGCCTGAGCGGGAAAAATAGAACATGCTTGTTCAAGGAGCCCCCGATGGGCACTTGAGCGCGTCCCTTTGGGTCTCTTGGTGCTCGACGAGCGCTTGAGCACTGATCAAGTGTCGATACGCGTATAAAAATGTGTTTGAGTTCACAACAGTCATTTTTAACGTGGAGAAAAGAGATAGGAGAGGGAGAGAACATGCGAAACAGAGATAGAAGGAGGAAATGGAGGCTTTCGGGTTCGATTCCTGTTTCGAGCTTGTTGGAGAAATCATAAATAGGGTCGAGGCAAGTATACTCATATCCTCATTTTCCTCTCTTTCAATTTTTACTCATTTTTTCTTGGGTATCTTCGTTCAAATACCCACCCAAATCATTAAAAATAGGAAAACCATGAATATCGCTTGAAATATTTATAGTTTATTGTTTATTTCCCCCTTCGATTTGCCTGATTTGGCATAACCCATGCCCAAATCGGGATTCTCTCATTTTTCTTCGATTATATGTTTAATTGACTCCAAATTATGAATTATCGTGTCTTAATTATACATATATCTCGGCCGAGCGTCCAATTTTACAAGTATCAACTCGTTCGCGACGTCCGGACGCTCTAAAATAACCCTCTTACTGTTCACCTGTGGCCAAATGGGAATTTTGCATGCTTCCACCGCAATTAATTGTTATGTAAGCTATGTCTAATTATACATATTCAATTGCAAGCCTCGAAAAAATGTGTTTTTATTCCGTTGTAAAGGAAATGTGTTCCGGAGGTTTCCAAAGTGATAGTTGACTAATTGTGGTAAGAAATCCTAATCTTTCCTATAAATTATGGTGTCCATGCATCCAATTAACTTGTAAAAAGGTTTAAGTCCGAATGAAAGATAATAATCATATACGCGTTTGGAGGAAAGTCCATAATGTGTTATGTGATCAAACTGTTCTCCCGGATTGAGATATTATGAATTGAATTGTGGTGGACCTTCCCTCAAATGAATAGGAAACCATAAAATAATGACAATGGAACTGCATTATGGAGGTAATACCCCTTGGCCTACCAGTAGCATTATAATAGAGACTTAAGGATTATTTTGGCCACGTATTTTAGTGGATAATACTCTTTGCAAGCTTTTGGATACATTATGGAAGTACGAGGATTGCCCCTGGGCCCTAGGGAGCATGTGGGGGCACTGTGTTATTGGCCCGTCTATAAGTATGATATGTAGGTGGCCAGCCTCTGTATCGATAATAGGAACTTGTAACCTTAGATCATGTGGGATATTATGATCCTTTTCTCGTCCTTTCGCATATTTAGTTAGTAAGGTTTACTGATCCTAATCCGCAAATATAAATAATTATATATAATTTATATCTCAAATATAAGAAAAATAAAATGCGAAAAGTTAATTGTGTCCTAAATGTATAATCAATCACATTGTATATTTACGCATCCTCATCATGCACACCTCTTCATCATACTCGTATATTCTTCTTTTGCTTTATTTTGCATATATATTGTTATTGCCTTTGATAACGTTGCACTTGTTAAGTTTTGACTCACCCTTACTTCTCCTTATCTCTAATTTAGTACAGGTTTGATATATCCGATGGAACATCGTAAAGATTCAAAATAGACTAGGCTTGGGATTTGGAAGACCATATCAATGACTTATTATTTGTAGTGAAATTTATGTCATAAAGAAATTATATTTATTTATATTTCTTTTGGAATCTTAATGGATATTGTACATAAAGCTAATGATCAGATAATTTAATTTTTGATGTCGTTTGGATTTATTTATACTTTCGCAGGTTATTGTGGTTTGTAATAGGTCCCTAGTGGTATTTCTCTTGGCCGACGTTGTGTTTCAATATACAGCAATGGAGCCACAAATAATATTGGGCAATTAGATCCTGTGTGATTTTGTGTTGTTGACTGTATAGACGAAACTCTGTTGAATTTTCGGTAGAAAAATACGATCCATCACAGACTGGATATGAGCATCGAACGCGGATCAGATGGGAGAGGAGCAATATCAAACTGGTAGGACTCTGAATCATCAACAGTGGAGCTAGACAGACTTTAGGGCTAGGCTAGCATGCAGTTGGATTCGATCTTGCCACTGGATTGGTCCTGGGTGCCGAACAGGGAGCGGTGAACTAGATTTGAGGCACCGGAGTGGATCTAAGTGCCAGATATGAATCTGGGCCGCCAAATTGGATCTAGGCGCCGAATTGAAGGTGATAACGATGAGCACCGGCGGAGGGTGGTCCCAGCTTGTGCAACGTCGCTGGTCACAGTGACAGCCACCAGGTGACGGCGACGGCAGCTCATGTGAGCTCCATCAGTGCTCTCTTTCTCTCTCCATCGCTCCTCATTCACGATTCGCCAAAATTTCAGCCGATCACCTCAAGATTGCCACATGCAAACACAAGATCGACATCTACAAAGTGGAAAGAGGGATTTGCTTGCCCCGTTTTTGTTGATTCTCCTTTGGCGATGACAGCAACTGCGGCGATGGCTCCTTGCAATTCACAATCTCCTTCCTTTATACCACGGCACGAATTAGAGGGTGGAGGATGGAGAGGGCTTCGTCAGCTTTCGATCTAAGCGTTGCCTCCTCCGGCCACAGCGGTCGCTGAGCTCCATGCGACACCCTCTCTCACTTCTCTTTTTCCTCCTCTGCTATGCACCTCAATTCCTTTTCTCTATTTTTTTTTTTTTTGTAAATGGGCCTTATCTTCTGATTCCTTTCCTTGTGTGCCGGAGTCCGGGAGTTAGAGGGGTAGCCCCAGCATGATGTCTTTAGACTAGCCTTACTGTATCCATGGGCCATGCTCCTCACTTTAGCAAGGTAGCTCGCGAGTATAGGACCAAGCAGTAGATTACCTGCTGTCTCCGCATGGGACCTCTCTGCATTCGGAGAGGTTTCCGGCCGTCTTGGGAGTGGCAAGGAGTTGTTGCTCTAGGCTTTGGTTTGGCTCCCTAGGACTGGATCGATCTTTCCTCCAAGGTCATCGGACTGATGAGATAGGCACTGCAGGGTCGTATTCTCCTCCAGCTTGTCTTTTGGGCACTGTCGTTGCGCAATGGAGGGTCGAGCCCCCAGCCACTAGCAAGTCAAGGACAAGCAAAGCATCGTCATGGCTACCTGGGGGGTTGTTGCCATGGGAGGTGATTTCTTTTAAAGAGGTGACGGCTGGAGTACAAACATTGATAATATTTGTTTCATTGTTGGGCGGTGGTTTGACTTTTTAGTTATTTTGCACAGGCAACGCCAATGATACATCTTGGATTCGAGTTGTCGATGGATATGGGTACAACTGGGTCTATGATTCAAGTGGATGCGGACCGTGACCTCCGTGTTCCTTGGCTTCGGTCCTGTATACTATAATAGAAGACAAGACATTAGAGGAAAATGGTGGGAGTTGTTCAAATATGGGTTACTCTCGTGTGGGTCCATATTTAGATGATTGGTTATATTGGCACAATATTGAAGGCAGAGTATTGTGGTCTTGAGCAGTGGTCGAGGACTTTGCGCAGTAGTAGCCAAGGGCACTGCACAGCAACAACTAAGGGCGTCGATGCAAAGGCTAGCTGAGGGCACTGATGCGAAGGCCAAGGGTGGATGAATGCAAGACCAAGGCCGAGGACAACCTAACTGATGGCCAAGGGCAACTTGTCTAGAAAGTTGGTCATCTGCAAAGTCCAGTACAGGCAGTTGACATTATAGAGTAGGTAATTGACTTTTTAAAATTGGTAATCAACTTTGTAGAGTAGGTCACCTGTAAAGTTCAGGGTAGAAAGACAATTTTACAGAGTAGGTGGCAGACTTTACAAAGCACGTGACCAACTTACAGAGCAAACGCCGCCCAATGAGAAGATCCATTTGTATATATGTAGATCGCGACGATTCGTAAATTATAAGAAATAGAATATACAATGAGTCGTACTTTACTCTTGTACTATATTTTTTGAGGGTTTTTGTAATAAAAATTTTATATAGTGAGATTTATGGATTATTTATTTCATGATTTTCTTCCTCTTATTCATAAGAGGATTTTCACGTAAATATTGTATATCTTGTTCTTCTCTCTCCCTATTGTGTGTGATTATTATCATTGTTTCACCTCTCGATTCTACTGTCTTACCAGTGTCCATTTTTCAACAGGACTTGATCCCTAATTTATCTTTCAATACTCAAATTAGAAATCTTTTTCGAAAATAGAAAGATACTAATAGGATATGAGAAGATACGTAGATGCATATTATAGTGGATTGAGTACTTTGAGTGCGCCCGATAAAAAGGCGTATTAGAATTGCGCATTGTTGAATGGCGGTTTAGAGGTGCACCCAATTGATGGGCAATTCTATGTGAGATGCACTTGTGAGAGAAGTGCTGTCCGGAGGAGAGGAAGATTCCCAAGCAAAACCGGTGGTTTGTTGGTCACGACCAGCTAAAGCTAAAGTTCCATTAAAGAGCGTTTCCACGGGGTAGAACCTCCTCAGGGAATATAAGGTTTTCATGAGGCTGATCTTGAGCCGCCATCCAAGCACGAATACCTTCGTTTAAGAGAATATTTTTGGTGTAGAAAGTCTCAAATTCAGGATCTTCCGCTGCACGGATTTCCTGGGAAACGAAGTCATAAGCACGTAAGTTTAAAGTCAGATCGACTATCCTAAGAGCACTCATACCACAGTCTCCTCGAATCATACCACCTCCATCTGCTGTCCATTCAGCAGCTCCTTGGCAAACCGACGGGGGG
>JAODPA010068675.1:0-10125 GCA_025585075.1 Nepenthes mirabilis | reverse complement strand
CACCAATATTGAAGCATGAGAGCCTTTTCTTCTCAAGGAGGCACGAAATTGCTCTGTCCAAAATCCTTAGGGTTGAGAAATATAAATCCAATATTTATAGTGAAGCCAAAATTTCATTTGAAAAATCTGCCCGTTGGGTGCGCGCTCGAGCGGCTGGAGAGCGAGCAGAGAGCGGGCGACATTCTGGTTTATCGGCTCGAGCGGCTAGTGAGCGAGCAGCAAGCGGCCGTCATTCTGGTTTATGCGCTCGAGCACCAAGCGAGCACCAGGCGAGCGGGCGGACTTTGGATGGGCTCGAGCGCGTGGAGGGCGGACCGAACGGACTTTAACCCGACAACCCACAACCCGATATCAATATAATAATACATATGATCACGGAATATGCCAATAAAATAAAAGTCTCTAACAATTTCCATCCAGAAATGTCAACTTATTCCAAATAAAAACAACCATTGTGAAGGATCTGCCCATGAAAGATAATTATGCCCTGTCATTGGAGGTGATGATCACAGTATTGGTGTTGTCATTTTGAAGAAATAGAAAGCATTGTTAGGTCCTTCCGTTGGTGAGATTAATCAATCGTGCGTGACTGGTAGTGGGAATCAAACTTGAAGCCCAGGCTTGCCATTGCATGAAGACGCCAATAAGAATTACTTCGGAGAAAATTAAAGGAGAGACCTGTATGGAAGAAGGGGACACCTGTATAGAATCATGACAAATAAGACAGTATAGAATCTTGACAAATTTTCAGTGACTTTTTACCTTTGATATTATGTTAAAATCTATAAACAAAAAATAGGAAAAGAAGAAGAAGATCGAGTTGAAGAAAATGACAACATAAAAAACATCCTAATTTCTTAGAAGAGAGACAACATATATACAATAGCAGCTTTCTAAACTCATCTCCAACCAATCCCTTGATTTATTGCAATCTGAGACTAATTTTTGAGATCTAGTTTTCTCCCTGCTAAAAGTGACAGATTATATGCTATTGTTTGCCTCCTCATAGATTGAAACAAAATGTGAGTAGTTTGCCAGTAGTGTCCTGTGAGGGTATCTGCTCAACATGAGAGATTTGCCAGAGTTGAATATCAATCGCAATTAATTAGGGCATTTGAAATTTAAAATTTAATTAGGTATATTAAATGTATTTTATTGTCTTGGCCCTAGATAATTTAATTGCAATTTAAATTTAACATTTGAAATGCACCAACATAAAGATATGTTGTGAAGTCCTTGTGTCATAGAATATCATAAAGTTGAATATATTTTAATAAAAATTTTAACTTTTTTCTCCATTTTTACTATCCTGTCCTTACTTTTCCTCCCATGGTGTATTAGTTATTCCACCACCAATTCGTCAAATTCGTATCTGTTACGTCCTCAGATCATGATTGTTGTATGGATGGGAATCCAAATGTGTCATCGAACCTGTTCTCCGTATAATCAAATCCAAATCCTGTGTAACACAAAAGAAAAAGTAAGTTCCTCTTTTGCTTAGACTTTTTAGAAAGCATTTGGGAAGCTAGAGAAGTTTAGAGAGAGAGAGAAAGAGTGCAGAACCAACACGCAATATTTTACGTGAAAAATTTTCTCTTAAATAAAAAGGAAAAACCATGTGACTCTTAATCCGTAAAAGATTTCACTATGTGATTTTTTAGTTACAAGGAACTTAAGATACAGAAGAGTGAGAATAGAGTTTGAGAGCTTGAGGGCAGAATGGCATCTTCTTTGTGCTTGCTTTTTTTTCTCCTCCCCTTACTTTGGTGCTTGCTTCGCATATTTATACTGATCAGCGGCCACCTACTTTGTGCAAGTCGCTTGCGTGTGCAAGAAAGCCTACCACTAACTCTGCTAAATCCATTTTGTCGCTCTATAAGCCTATTAATTCTAAAAGTTAACTGCTCTTCATTGGACGCACGTGCTCTACAAAAGCTGTTAACTTCCTTGAGACGTCGCCTTCATCTTTTCTAGTGGTTGACAAAGTCTACCACCAATTCTGGCACGCTGACTCTGCAGTTTAAGCAGAGTCCTCGGCTCTTTCCATAAGTCCTCGGTTCTTAATGGGGTTCATAGCCACCACTTCTCTTGGGCCAAATGAGCCTCTTTGGCCTCCTGGGCCTTCACAGCATAAGGACCCAACTTGAGGAAATAGGCCTTCCAACTAGGTCATGGGTATCAATACCTATCACTAACTCCCCATACCAAAAGGTTTGAAAACTTCAACCTTTTGGCATGCCTGTTGATTGTGGGTACACCTTAAGTGGCATGTGAAAGCATTCTCTACTAGAAAACCCTCCGTACCATTGCATTGCATCCATTTTTCGACAACAGCTTGATGCTGGCAAACGTTCCCTTTTTCTAGCGCAAAAAAAGTTCGAGGACATTATTAAGGCTAATAGTTAAAATGCCTGAGGACATTTTGAGACCAATAGTCTAACCAAAATATCTGGAGACATTTTTGAGACAAATAATCAAGATGCCCAAGGACATTTTAAGACCAATAGTTTGGCCAAAATGTTCGAGGACTGCCTTCAAGTCCGAGATGTTAGAGTGCGCCACCACTTGAGGCATTAAATGTGATTGACGTTGCATTGAAAATATAAGGGTCATTGTTGCCCGCAGCCTATGAGAGGTTGACGTGTGGCCTGGCTATAATGAGACGCGTCTTTTGAATTCTCCAATAGTTCAAAAGTCATTTCACTTTTTAGTTTCTCATTTGCAACCCTGAACTCTTCCTTTCGAGCGCTGCGAGTTTCCTTCTTTTTTTAAACTTTTCGTCTCTCATTTTTCTCCTCTGATTCCACGATGGCTCTTGTAATAAAAGATATTCCATCTACCCCTTCCCTGGATGATCTGGAGGTTATTCGTGCAAAATATAGGATCCCAACTTTGACCGCAATGTTGCTGCCTGGTGCAAACGATAGAGCTTGCGCCTCTCCAGATGGCTTCGTTATTGTCTATGAAGTCCATCTAAAGGATGGTCTTCGCTATCTCATGGCTCCGGAGCTTTACCAGATAATGAAGGCTCTCAAAATCCCGATAGCCAGATCACAGCCAAATACGATGAGGTATCTCATCTCTCTCTGTGTCTTTACACGTTGTCATAGTAAACTCCTTGAAATGGCAACCTTCAAGGTTATCTTGAGATTCTCTCATAGCCAAGACTGGATTATTATTACCCTTGACCTGAATGTGATATCAGTGGTAGAAATCCTTATTCCACAAAGAGGTAGAAAGATAAGTATTTTTTCCTTCCCATCCCCCTTGAGTGGGGTGTTTCGAATGAGTGGGGGAATGTGGACTCAGGTTTTTGCAGTGATGCTTCCAGTGAGGAGAGGGAGCCAATGAAGGACTTTACTGACCTCGTTCTCTCTAACTTTGGTTCTTTCAATGAAAAGAAGAAGAACCAACAGTTGTGAGCTGACGTCCTCGAAAAGGCTAAGTGGGACTCTCAGCCCGAGGACTCAGGAGTCCTGATCTTACCTCTCGTGAAAAAAAAGAAGTTGAAGAGGAAACTTAAGCTATTGAGGATTGAGGAGCCATTCGAGAGGGCAGAGAAAAGCTCGTGAACTCAGGAGAAAAAGCTTAAGCCTTCTAAATGTCCGTGGACTATTGTTGAGGCTTCCTCCGTTGATGACAATGAATCCATCATTGGCCAGCTGGTGAGAAAAAATGGGTCATCTAAAACAGTGTTGGTCCGAGGTGCGGTTGTGGTAGGACCTTCAACACTTAGTGTGCCTACTGTTCAACCTTCTCAGGCCGAGGACACTAGTGTTGAGCCACCTATCGCTCCCCATTTCTTTGATGATCCCGTGCTCGATTTTTCATCTGTCTTTTCTAGAGAGGCATTCAACTAGATTGATAATCCAACTAAGGACGTGACTGGGGAATAGACTGAGGAGGCGGCTGAAGGTCCAACTGAGAGCATTCAAGCTGAGGATATAAGGGCAATAGTCTGCTCATTCTTGAGCCCCCTTGTCTCGTGATCCAAGTATATTAGGAGAGGGATATTTTGTCCAAGGCCATTCAAAGAGCCACAACCGAGGACAATTTGGGAACTCATGTGGCTTCATCTGCAAATCAGGCAAAAACTGGGGTCGTGGCCCATCTCAAGATGGCTAAGTCCATAGTGTTAGTTATTGATGAAGCGGTTCATGGGTCCGAAGTCGTGGTTGATGTTCAAGAGGTCAGGGAAGCTACTATTGTTGCTGATGTTGATCAAGCCTCGAGACAACAGGAGCCCAAAGTCTAGAGAGAGGAAGAATTACCAAGAAGATCTCCCTTTTCGAAGGTGCGTTCCTTAGTATTTGTTTTTTTATCCTTCACTTTAATTAAGGCTCTGTTGACTGGATTTTTCCTTGCAGCTACGCGAGCTGGTCAACCGATTTACCCCAATTATTGATAAAGTGGCCCAATCTCATGTCGACTTAGACACTTTCGGGGCTTTAGAGGATAGTGCAAACTGTCTCGAGCACGAACTTATAGAGGCAAGGAATAAGATTTCTTCGTTTGAGGAGTCTCTGAGAATCCAGCAACGGTAGCATGTTACCATTCGGAGCAAATATCTTCATCTGGAAGCTGAATTTAGGACTTTCATAAGGACCGAGGATATCAAATTTGCACTCGAGCAAGAGTATTTGGATGGCATTGGACTATGCCATCGCATAATACGGATATTGAATCCAAAGTTTTCTATTTCTTTACTCCACCCGAGGAATGCCAACGCTCAATACAAGTCAGATCTGATTGGCTGCTCGGAAGAGGATGACATTCTTGACTCCTCTCACCTAGGATCTTCTGAGACTTAAATTTTTTTTTTACTGTATACAAGACATGAATGAAATTCATTTTCTGATACAATCTTTCTCCTTACTTGGGTTGCTTATATGCTAGGTTCTTTTTTTTTTTCTAGACATGTCATAAGGAAGCTCTATCATTTATGAGCGTAGTGTCCGAACCTTTCGACCATTATTGGCTGAAGATGCTACATCTCAGGTCTTCGCATTCTTACTGTTTTAAACCCCCTAAGTTTTTAAGTTCAACTTTTTGCGGGTTACTTGGTGCTGTTGTGAAGTTTTTTAGTCCGACCTCAAATGGGTCGCTCGGCCATGCCGAATTTTTTGAGCCCGACCTCAAATGGGCCACTCAGTAACACTGAGTTTTTTGAGTTCGACCTCAAATGGGCCACTTGGCAACGCTGAGTTTTTCGAGTTTGACGTCAAATGAATCGCTTGGACTTTTTGAGTTTTTCTAACTGTTTCAGAACAGCATTGGGAACAAGTTAAAGGAACCATTTCACTTGATTTAAGGACAGCTTAGGTCTCATAAATTCGTGAGATGACATGCAAACATTCAATTGAATGAAAAATAACAAATAAGCAAAAAGAATTTTATTGCATTCATAAAACGTGATACAGGCACATCAAATGATGCAATCGACCTTACCTGGCCGTCTTTACATTTATTGATAATATTTCTTAAGGTGAGAGACATTCCACATTCGAGGGACAAGTCTACCTTCCTGGGTGCGCAATTTGTACCCCCCATTTCGCATGATGACCAAGACCAGGAACGACCTTTCCTAGTTTGAAAAAAGCTTGTTCTCTCTGGTATTTTTGCTCGTGGCCTTGATGCTTCTCAGTACTAAATCCCCCACTTTGAACTGGCATGATTTTACCTTCTTGTTATAAAATCTGGCAACTCTCTGGTGATATGCCGCTGTTCGTAGTCTCGCCAGGTCTTGGGCTTCTCGAGTATATTAAGATTTTTTTAAAACTTTTGAGTATTGTCACTCAGGTTGAAACACTCGACCCGAAGACTAGACAATCTGACTTCCACTGAAATGACTGACCCCATAGCACAAGCTAAAGGGTGTTTCTTGTGTTGGTTCTCTTAGTGTTGTTTTGTACGACCACAAAACTGATGGCAATTCATACACTCATGAGCCCCCCGAGTGCTCCACCTTTATCTTCAATCCATATAGTATTGTGCGGTTTGTAACTTTCACTTGCCCATTACTTTACGGATAGACGAGTGACGTATGAACCAACCTTATCCTTAAACTAGCACAATACCTGGTAAACCGCTTTTCGATAAACTTGGTTCTATTGTCAGTCACAATACATTCTGAAATTTTGAACCTGCACACAATACTCTGGCGGATGAACTCGGTAGCATTTTGCTCGGTAATCCGAGCTAGTAGTGTGGCCTCGACCCGTTTTGTGAAATAATCAATCCCAATGATCAGGAAATTTTTCTATCCAGAAACAATCGGTAGAGGTCCAAGTATATCAAGCCCTTATTATGAAAATGGCCAGGGTGACTACAAAGTTCAAAGTTCTGTGTGAGGCTGACGAGAGAAGCTTCCGTGGACTTGGCAATTTTTTTCATTTTTACACAAAGTCCAGGGCGTTGTATTTCATGATTGGCCAATAATACCTTACATCATTAGTTTAAAAGTAAGATTCCCCCCCCCAATGTGGGATCTAGATATTTCGAGGTGCACCTCTTGAAGAGCGTAATTAGCCTCCTCGAGGGTGAGATACCACAAATAGGGGGCAAAGAACCCACGCCGGTACAATTAGCCATCCATGATAGTGTACCAACCCACTGTATTTTTCACCTTCTTGGTTTTTTCGCATCTTCTGGTAATGTCCCGTCAGACAAATACATTAGGTAGGGAGTTATCCAATTGCTAACATTCGATACCTGCATCACTCCTAGCTCGAGATTTTTTATACTCGGCCTCTCAATGACCTCGCGCATTCATCGGGCATATTGCTCAGGGTCTACTGATACCATTGCCTTTGCCAACAAGTCGGCCTTCCCGTTCTCCTCTCTGGGGATGTGGACCATTTTTACTCTCTCAAAGTCTGAGGTTAAATTTCAGACCTTTAAAAAGTACTTGGAGAGCTACTAGCTATTGACTTCAAAATTTTCACGGACTTGGTTGACGACTGATGCGAAATCACTGTAGACAACCAAGTTTTTGGCTAAACGTTCCTTAGCCAACCGAAGTCCTCCTAGCAATGCTTTGTACTACGCGACATTGTTAGTTGCTAAAAACCCGAGAATTATTGAATATTTTATCTTTGATCTCTTGAATATTCTTAACACGATGCCAGCGCCACAATCGTCTATCATTAAAGAGCCCTCCATATGCAGCGTCCACATTACTGGGTTGTGAGGTTCATCTGCTTCACAAAGGCTCGAAGCATCTTGAGTTGGAGTCGTTGTCTTGACAGTGAAATCTATTAAAGCCTGATCTTTTAAGGTTGGCATCGGGCAAAATTTTATGTCAAACTCTTCCAATTTAATGGCACATTTGACCAATCATTCAGACATCTCAAGTTTCTACAATATTGTTCTTAAAGGTTGATCAATCAAGATTATAATTTTGTGTGCTTAGAAATATGGTCGCAGCTTTCAAGTAGAACACACGAGCGTCAAGGTCATCTTTTTCACGTAAGGGTACCTGGTTTCGGCATTAGCCAGGGTTTTATTGACATAGTATACAGGTTGCTACCTGTCATATTGTTGTCGAATCAGCACTGAGCTCAAAGTCGTGTTGGATACAGCGAGATGCAAGGATAACTCTTCGTCTGTCTGGGGAGACACCAAGAGTGGGGGTTCAATAGATATTTCTTAAGTCTTCGAAAGGCATCTTCGCAGTCACTCATCCATTGTAAGTAGTTAGTCTTAGTCCCCCTTAAGACCTTAAAAAAGGCAAGTATTTCTCGGCCAATTTGGCTAAGAAACAAGAAAGAGCTACTATCCTTTCGGTCAACTTTCGGACTTTTTTTACCATCTGAGGGGATTTCATGTCAAGGATAGCCTTGATTTTTTCTGAATTTGCCTCAATTCCTCAATGCGAAATAATATAACCCAAGAATTTTCCAAAAATCACTCCGAACGTGCATTTCGTTAGGTTGAGCTTCATCTGGTATGCCCTGAGGACGTTGAACGTTTTGTCCAGATATTGGATATGGTGGTTGATAGCATTACTCTTGATGAGCATATCATCCACATAAACGTCCACATTACTTTCGATTTGGTTTTTAAATATTTTGTTGACGAGCCGCTAGTAGGTGGTATGAGTATTCTTCAATCTGAATGGTATAACTTTGTAACAGTATATCACTTGGTCTTTCATGAATGAAGTGAGCTCCTTATCTTCAGAGTTCATCCGTATTTGATTATAACCTGAGTACGCATCCATGAAACTTAGTAGTTGTTATTCGGACGTTGAGTATACAAGCAAATCAATCCCAGGAAGAAGAAAGCTGTCTTTCAAACATATCTTGTTGATCCATGTAAAGTCAATGCACATTCTTCACTTTTCATTACCCTTTTTGATAATGACCACGTTCGACACCCAATCTGGATAGTGCAACTCCTGGATGAATCCAACGTCTAGAAGCTTCCTTATCTCTTCTCGAATGACTACCAGTTTCTCAACTGAGTAGTTTTTTCATTTCTGCTGATTGGGTTTGTGACGAACATCCAATCCTAACTTATGGACCATCACTTTAGTTGGTATCCCCGGCACGTCACTTGGTACCCAAGCAAAAACGTCTAAATTTTCTCGGAGGAAACTGGTGAGCCGTTCTTAGAAGGGCTGAGGCAGGGACCTCGCTATTTGAATGAACCTTTCAGGATTATTGAGATCCAAAGGGATATAGTCTGTTCACTCTCTAGATTGAGCTTGTAACAATACTGTTTCATCGTGAAAATTAAGATCTTCAATAGGTTGGGGAGAGGTATCTAAGTAGCTTGAGACAGATAGCATATCTGTCCGACCACTTGATCTTCGAGAACCTTTCGGATCCGAAATGGTGTCAAAAATTTTATCTTCAAATGTGGGATAGAAGTGATAGCATCGAAGGCAGTCAAATAAGGACGTCCGAGGATAGCATTATAGACCGATGGAAGGTCTACTACCAAAAAGGAGAGAGTCTTGGATGCAATCCTCGGATAAGTTTCTAAAGTGACTTCAAGTTAGATGACCCCCTGAACCGACACTGACTCATTGTCCAATCCATAAAGGGGTCCATCGATTGCCTTCATCTAACTTCTTTTGAGTCCTAATTTGAAATAGATACCAAAATAAAGCAAATTCTTTAAACTTTCATTATCAATAAATACTTGTTTTATCTGGTAATCTATAGATCTATAAAAAATGAGTGCAGTTACAACCAAAGGGTCATAATGTGAGGAGGTTATATGAATCATATTTTCATTACTAAAACTAGTGACATCTTCCCTAGTTTTTACCCTTAACCTCTTACTGGTCATCGCAAAATTCTTCCTGGAGTTGTCTTACACCAGGCGAGTTAATATCATGTTCACTACTCCCGCAGCCACTCTGTTCCTCTGTTGGTCAACCTCACCATCACATGCTACTTCAGAAACTTGTCTGGGTCTTTGCAGTAAGCAATAAAGGTGACCTCCCTTGACCAACTCCTCAATCTCCTTTTGCAGCGTCTGGCAGTCTTCAGTACTGTAACCTCCACAACGATGGTAGTAGTAATACTTTGACTGATCGCCTCCATCTGGGTTCTTTAATGCTTTTGGTTACTTTAAAATTTTTTTATTCCGAATTTGTATTAGGATGTTGGTACGTGAGTCATTCAGGAGAGTCAAGTTCACGGACCTGAACTCCCTCCGAATGATTTGTTCAGACTTTTGCTACTTCTTCAGTCCTTGGGAACCTTGATAGTCCCCATTCTTTCTTTTTCCCTCTACCGCCCTCAGGTGGGGATTCTTCTCTCGGTCAGGCTTCTTTGCTTCATTGACTTCTTTGATCGCTATATACACTTGAGCTACGGCTTTGGCCTTTCCAAAAATCTGGGGTCTCTTGTGGATGAGGTGCTTGAAGAAACTACTTCCTTCCAATGTAGATAAGAAAGCGTTAAGCTTTACCCATCCATCAACTTCGAAATTTGCATGGCCTCTACAATAAATTGAGACAAAAATCTCTCAAACTCTCCCTAGACCCTTGCTTCACATGAGTAAGGAGCCATGACTGCTTTTATATCCTCCTGCTGGAAGTCCTTCCCGGTCCTCTCGTACTAGGGAAAGGTCCTTGTAATATCCCGAATTTTGTTCGAATTAATTTAATAT
>JAODPA010068674.1:0-10125 GCA_025585075.1 Nepenthes mirabilis | reverse complement strand
AAAACTACTTAAAATTACTTTGATGGGTATGCTGTAGTTGGGCTAGCCCAATAGTCAAAGAATGCCCAAATCCTGAAAGACCCAAACGCGCGTCCCACGGTCAACGCTAGCGTTGACCGACTAAGGTACCAGCGGGCGGCCAACTCGTACTCAGGACGGTCAACCCGTGCGTTGACAAGAATCATTGCAACAACATGCGAAAAATAAAAAGGCTTTTCACGGGATTGGCCCACTTTGGCCCATGCTCCAGCAAGCGGTTAGTAACGGCTCTTTTTCTAACTTTGCGCCTTCCATAAATCCAACTAGCTCTAAAAAAGGACAGTAACAAGATCGGCACCTTTTCCATAAGGAAGGTACCAGATTTTCCCAATTTCAACCAATTGGAGTCTTCCAATGGTAATATACACGAAAGGAATGTAGGAAATTTGGAAAGCCATTACCCGCCAGAGAAGAAAACAATCCCAACTAATTAGACAACTCGTGCTTCCCTCACAAGGAAGGCTGCCTAAATAAGGCGCAGGGGATCACACCTTCCAACCAAGGAAGATCACCCTACCGCCATTAAAATGTGCCCTAGAGTCTGCACTCAGGGCACACCTTCTAATTACACCTTCTATTACGCCCTCTATTACGCCTTCTAGAACGCCTGCCACTGCTACGCTTTCTACCATACAGATATATGACTCTCTGCTACACGAAAAATCATACGCTCTCGACTACGCATTCCGGGAAGATTTTGTACTCCCTCTCTCTCTGTGAACGCACTGAGAGAAAGAACACAAACCAAAGGCATATAGGTACTCTTCCTGTTGACAGACGCCTACTGCCTTCACCCACCGTCCAGATTCAAGAGACGACATTGCCTCTCTTTAATCTGGAAACCTACGAACTTCAATACTCGCCCTCTCAATTCTCATTTTTAGTTACCTTCTCAGATTTCGAAGACTGTTTACTAACTTGAGCGTCAGAGTGTTTTCGGTGGGACAACTTTTCGCCGGCACACTGACCTCCTGTCCGTTTTAGTGGTGTGCAGTATCCAAACTCGGTGAATGGAGCCAGAACAAGACAAGCGGATTAGTACGAATCTGTTCGAAGTTCGGATCTAAGGACGCATCATTGGAACCGTCTGTGGAAAATGCTTATGAAATGCCAACCACACTCCCCCATAACGCTCTCTTTTCACCGCCAGACTCATCCGCAATGGTGAATACGAGAGCCCAAGCTAGCGATCCCGTTAAAGACGCCACTTCTCCCGACCAGGACCACGCTGTTGGTACCCAGGTCAACGGGACGACAGGAGGGGCGCCTGCACCTTTCTTTCAACGATTGATGGAACAGATGCAGACAAACAACCGTCTGCTTCAAATACTCTACTCTCAACAAGAGCAGCCACAGTAGGGGGCTCCGCCCGCAGCCGTCCCTGAATTGGCCACCAGAAAAGGTGGCCCGAGAAAAAAGAAACCGGCCAGAAGGCCAGCGAGGCTGGCAAATGATCATATCCCAGCCTCTTCGCGGCCTCCAGGCCAGAACAGGCTTGAAGAGAGCTCTGGGAGCACAATGCCGGGAGAAAGTCTGGAAAGAAGAAACCTCTGAAACTGTCGGGCGGAGAATGGAAACACAATCCAGGAGCAAACCTCCAGGACTACCAGGTCCACTGGAGGTAGTAGCCGGCCAGCTACTGGATCCTCCGAGGATAAAATAGAGTTGAGGGCTTATCACAACTCTAAGAGATCTGCCAACGCTGCTCGCGCAGATCCACGAGTGGATAAGATTTGAAACCGCGTGTTCAAAGACGATGAGCACACTATTGACCTTGACAGGTCTCCCTTCACAACGGAGATCCTAAATCGTCCACTGCCCACCAAATTCAAGATGCCTTCCCTGGACTCATATGATGGGAGCAGTGATCCAATTAACCATCTAGATTACTTCCACACCCATCTAAGTCAACAAGGGCTGAAAGACTCAGCAATGTGCCGCTACTTTTCACTCACGCTGAAGGGAGATGCCTGCGTCTGGTTTCATCACCTCCCTTCAGGCTCCATCAGCAGCTTTCGGGAGCTCACAGATCTCTTCCTAGCTCAGTATGCCTTGAGCCAATGGAAAGAGAAGCAGCCGTGGCACCTCTCCCACATCAAGCAGAAGTCAAGAGAGAACCCGCAGAGATTTCTGGACCGCTTTGTGGCAGAGGCAAGGCGGATTCCCTGAATCACGGAAGAGATGAAGTTGGGCAGTTTCATCTCTGCGCTGACCTATGGGGACTTCTTCAAGCACTTGGCCCACAAGAATCCCTAGACCTTCCGGGAGGTAGAGTCAATCACTCGGGCTTACGCAGTGGCAGAGGAATCTAACGTGGCAAAACATCCAGAACGGGCAAACCAGCCTCGCCCATTCCCTAGAGATGGAAAAAGAAAATACAGCGACGGTGATCACTCCCATCGGAAGTAGTACAGAACTGGCCTGCCAGAATGCAGAGATTACGGGCTCACCAGCTTTACGCCCCTGACGGACATGCGCTGAAATGTCCTTATGCAGATTCGTGGGGAGAAATTCCTGAAGTGGCCAAAACCACTGAAGAAGGACACCGGGAACCAGTTGAAATACTGTAATTTTCACCGCTCTGCTGGACATTCTACTAAAAACTACAAGACATTGCAGAGGGAGATCGAGAAGCTGATTCGTAGGGGCTACTTCACCAAGTTTGTCAAGGGCCCTGAGCAGAGTTTTGGAGTAGCTAGCGGAAAAGGGCAGGAGCCATCTCCTCCCTGAAACCGGGTTGCGGCAGGGGTGGTTAATATGGTCACCACCCAACCTGTAAAAAACCCAGCTGACAACAAGGAGTAGCAGACTGGAAGGAAGAAGCAGTGCACGGCGGACAACACAATTAGCTTCAATGATGATGATTTTACTCATATAACATCCTCCCATGCTGACCCCTTGTTGTGTCCACGCTCGTTCCAAACGGTAGTATCGACTACCAGCTGAAATGAGTGTTTATTGATAATGGTAGTTCAAAGGACTTACTTTACTTGGATACTTTCTTTAAATTCGGCTTAAAAAAGAACCAATTAAAACCTACTGAGGGCCCACTGTATGGCCTTGACAACTAGCCAGTGCCCGTCCAAGTGACAATTCAACTGGAGGTCACCCTGGACACGTATCCAAAATCAGCGAGTCGTATGCTCACCATCTTGGTGGTCAACCTGTCCTTTGTTAACTACACTATACTAGGCAGGCCGTGCTTAATGATGTTTGGGTCAGTTACCTCGATTCCACACCTCAAGATGAAGTTTCCAACGCCTTACGGTGTAAGAGAGGTGTTAGACGACCAAGTTACTGGGTGGACATGTTACATGTCTCAAATTGCTTCTAGCGGTAGCACTAGAACGATTGGGAAACTCGATCATCGAGACAAGACAACCCTACACCAAGCACAGTCCGACAAAGCCACAGATCTAGTCCCATTGAACCTAGAGTAATCGGAAAGGTGTGTACAGATCAGTGACTCACTCGTCGGAACACTGCGCGATGAACTGATCGCATTCCTGTGACAGAACACTGATATTTTTGCGTGGACCCCAGTAGACATGCCTGGATTCTGGCTGAGGTGATGGTCCACAAGTTGGGGCTTGATCCTGGCAGGAAGCCTATCATGCAGAAGCGGAGGAACCACTCCGTAGAAAAATTCATCACCATCTAGGAGGAGGTGAAAAAACTGCTGGATGTAGGATTTATTAGAGAAGTCCGCTCCCGAATTGGCTCTCTAACGTCGTCCTGGTGAAGAAAAGCAATGGAAAATAGTGGATGTGCATCGATTTCACCGATGTTAACAAAGCCTGCCCAAAGGACATCTTTCCTTTACCCATGAACGACCTGCTGGTTGACTCAATGGCCGAACATGAGCTGCTAAACTTCATGGATGCCTATTTGGGTTCCAACAAGATTCAGATGAGTCCAAAAGACGAGGTGCACACCTCGTTCATGACGGATCAGAGCACCTACTGCTACAAAGTTATGCCTTTTGGACTGAAAAATGCTGGAGCAACCTATCAACAACTGGTCAACAAGATATTTGAAAAACAGATCGGTTGCAACATGGAGGTCTACGTCGACAATATGCTCCTCAAGAGTAGAGTCGTTGGTGACCACGTCCGTGACCTGGCAGAGTCGTTTGAGGTGCTCCGCAAGCATCACATGAAACTGAACCCGGCTAAGTGTGTCTTTGGGGTAGCCTCTGGTAAATTCTTGGGTTTCATCGTCTCCCAACAGGGTATTGAGGCAAACCCAGAGAAGATTAAGGCCCTCGTAGACATGGCTCCCCCGCGGAGCGTAAAGGACATCCAGCGATTGATTTGACGGCTAGCAACGTTGTCCCACTTCCTCACGAAGTCTGGCGACAAGACCAACCCTTCTTTAAGGCCCTAAGAGGGACGAAATCTAACGAGTTTCAATAGACAGCAGACTGCCAGACAGCCTTCAATGAATTGAAGCAGTATCTGGCTTGCCCGCCATTGTTGGTATTGCCCAAGGGCGGAGAAGAGTTGTATCTCTACCTGGCGGTGTCGAAAGTATCCCTCAGTTCCGTCCTCGTACACCAGGGCTCTGACACTCAACGGCTAGTCTACTATATGAGTAAAATGTTGACCAGCCCAGAACCCGCTACTCACGGGCAAAAACGCTGGCCTTAGCACTTATATTCTCTGTACGAAAGTTAAAGCCATACTTTCAGGCGCATCGCATATTGGTCCTCACTGATCTGCCTCTAAAAAATATACTCTAGAAACCCAATGTTTCCGGATGGCTGGTAAAGTGGGCTATCAAGTTGGGCGAGTTTGACATCGAATTTCGGCCCAGACCTGCTATAAAAGCGCAGCTCTGGCTGACTTCATTATTGAGACCACGACCCTAGTTCTCGAAGAATAGCCTGCAGAAAGCGTGGTACAGCTTGACGGAGTTCCAAAGTGGGCACTCCACGTAGACGGATCATCTACAGAAACCGGCAGTGGCGCCGAAGTGGTCCTCACAACCCCAGACAGGTTTGAGGTGAAGTATTCCCTCAGACTCGATTTTTTGGCAACCAACAACGTTACCGAATACAAAGCCTTGTTAGTTGGATTACGATTAGCAAAAGAGTGCTTAGCCAAGAGGTTAGTAGTCTACAGCAACTCCGAACTAATCGTTAACCAGGTTAACGGAGACTTCAAGGTAAACAAACCTCACATGGCCAAGTACTTGGCAAAGGCGAGGGAAGTCACCCAGGGTTTCGATGAACTAACCCTGGTTCATGTTCCCAGAACTGAAAACTGGAAGGCAGACCAGCTGGCTAGAGCTGTTACAGCCGAAAATCAGGAACAATACTCGAGAGATATGAGAGGGATTCTGAATACTCTCAGCATAGAGAAGCAGGAGACGATGCAGATTTTCGAAGCGGAAAACTGGATGACACCCTACTTTAGCAATCTGGCTGACTGGTCGTTGCCAGAAGATGCAGAGAAGGCTAAGCGAATCAAAAAGACAATCGGCTAATATACTGTGGTTAACGAGCAGCTATACTGCCATGGTTATTCAACCCGATACCTCCGATGCCTAACTCCCGAAGAGGCTGACTACGCCTTAGGCGAAGTGCACATCGGGATTTACGGAGCACATGTTGGTAGAAAAAACTTAGCCTTCAAGATCATGTAGCAGGGCTACTACTGGCCCTCGATGACGAAGGATGCGTTGGAATTTGTGAAGAAGTGTGAAAGCTGCCAACTTCACAGTAACCTTCACCGCCAGCCGTCCGCTGACCTAAAGACACTTCAGGCCCCTTAGCCTTTCGTGCAATGGGGGCTCGATATTCTCAGCCCATTTTTCATTGCCACGGGATAAAGGAAGTTCATCATCGTGGGCATCGACTACTTTACCAAGTGGGTCGAGACCATCTCACTAGCAAAAATTACATAGCAAAACGCTCTTAAATTCTTTCGCCAAAATATTATTTGTAGATTTGGCATCCCAAAGGTCGTCGTGACCGACAACGGGACTCGATTCTCAGGGAAACGCTTCACCATGTATTGTGCCAACCTTGGTATCAAGCTGGTCCACACTTCGGTAGCATACCCAAAAGCGAATGGACAAATGGAGGTCACGAACCGAACGCTACTCCACAGGTTAAAGACCAAGCTAGAAGACGTAGGAGGCTCCTAGGTAGACGAGCTCCCCTCAGTCCTCTGGTCTTACCGGATAACCCCAAAAGAACCAACATGCGAGACACCATTCAATCTCTATTATGGGACTGAAGCGGTAATTTCGGTCAAAATCGGGCTTCCAAGTCTTAGGGTGGAATCATTTGACCCATGGGGTAACTCCCAGAAAATCAAGGACCACCTAGACTTGTTAAAGGAAGACCGCGATGCCGCCAGAATACGACCAGTGGCCTACCAATATCGAATCGCCCGATACTACAACAAAAAGGTAAAGACGTGACAATTCGATGTTGGGGACTTGGTCCTACGAGGTGTTGAGATCACAGGCAAGTTGGCCGGCCGTAACAAGCTCTCCCCTAATTAGGAAGGGCCTTTCTTAGTCTCCGCCGTCCTGCAAAATGGAGTGTATAAACTCCAAAACCAGGATAGAAAGTTGGTCCCACGAACGTGGAATGCGATCCACCTCAAACGCTACTTCCAATAAGTGACCCAAGTATGTACTTGCATTATTGAGTGTACACATTTGCCAGCTTGTTTTAATTTGTCAAAATAAGTGTTTCCTTAGCATACTGCCTTTCCTTTCCTGTGTGCATATATATATATATATATATATGTGTTTGCCTTGTAAGTATACCTGACCTAGACTGCCCCTGAGTCGGGAGGGTCTTCACCCTCTTATTACTAAACCCTGGTTATCCACGCGGCCCATAAGTGGTCGAATATGAACCTCGGTCATCTGAGCGGCCCATTAGCGATCGTACTTAAACCCTGGTCATCCAGGTGGCCCATGAGCAGCCTAGTATGAACCTCGGTTATCTGAGCAGCCCATTAGCGGTCGTATTAAACCCTGGTCATCCAGGCGGCCCATAGGTGGTCGAATCTAAACCTTGGTCATCCAAGTGGCCATTAGCGGTAAAAATCTTAGGGGGCTAGCGCAGCACAAGCAACGACCTCCTTCACGAGGAGATAGCGTGATCAGTCAACGATGGTTGAAAGGAGAAAAATTCTTCTCCAAGGCTGGCCGCCCAAGTTAACACTTGGGCAGCACCACCAGGCTTTACTCACAAGCCACCACTACTAGGCCGGGTAACACATACCAGCCACCTACGAAACAAAACCTAAGGATTTCACTCCTTTGGCAGTAATGCAATGGCCGCCAGCTAATTGAGTTGGCCATTCAGTACAGCAAACATACAAACATGGAGCAGTAAAAAGAAATAGACACAAAGTTGGAGAATTTTTATTTTATTGCTATCAAATGCATTATATTATACATGATATAAGTAAAAAGGGAAGACCAAAAATCGATAAAAGGCTAGGGAGGTGGCAGAGGCAGCACCTGACCGTCTCGCGGATCCCTCACGAGACTTTTACTGGTCTGGGTAGACCTGTTTGACATATTAAGCAGGTCCACCGAAAAATTAGGGTCAATAAGCCGCGCGATATGCCGGCACATATTGACCCCTTCCCACATCCGCGACCACATCAATTGCTCAATCTCATGGGGGCATATCCGGAGGCTCAGACGGTTCTCCAGCTCTGTCAACTGCTCGCCAAGTTGGCTAAGGCGCCCGATAATCTACTCGTTCTTCTCCCGCAGCCGAGTATTCTCCTCTTTCTAGATGGTGTTCTCAGCCTCTGTGTCGGCCAAAACGGTCTGCAAGGCCGCAGCATCCAACCGGTGCGCCACCCCCGAAGCTGCCGGCTTCGCATCCAACCAGGCGATCTCTGCCTCCCTATTAAAGATCACCTGATCCCGCTAGTCAATCGTGTTCGCCACCGCATCTAGCACTTTTTCCAAATGCACCAAATGACAAAACAAGTCAGAGACTTTAAAGGAGAAGTTGCGCAGAAAGCGTCACAGAAAATTATACCTCCCAGACTCTCCATGCGGGCCTATCAGGCCTGGCCTCCAAGTCTGGCTCCAGCAGTGGTGGGCTGGAAGCGATGCCCTCATGAGCAGAGCTGGTGGCGGCCTCGTCTATGATGTCCTCTAGGAGCCCCTCATCAATGTCGTCTACGGCGGTAGCAGGCTACCCAGCGACGGCCTCCACTGTAGGCGCAGGAGGATCAAGGTCAATCACCGGCTGCTCAGTTGGTAGTGGCTGGTGAGCTGACTGACCCCTCCTGTGCCTTCGCCGGTGGCTCATAGGCTGGCTCTGGTAAAGTCTCTGTCGGCGCCGCTCGAAGAACCACCTATGGCGCAGGCTGTGCCAGTATAACGCCTTCTGCCCTAGTTTTCGGCAGGTCCTCAAACGTCTTCTCCATCCTGATGGTGCTGCCGGGACCGCTACAAATCCTGGCAGCGATGTAGTCGGGCCCCGAAGACGATGAGGAGGGCAACTCCATAGCCATCCTCTTGGGCCTTGGGCCGATGAAGTCATCGTCAGTCTGACGGGGACGGATGAGCAAGCCCCTATAGTCCTCCAGTCGCATCATAACCGCCGGCGGCGGTGCCTTGAACTTCTGGACAGGGGAAGGCAGTCCCTAGTTCACCTTCTTGGTCTCTACCCTAGAAACCAAAAAATCTCTCTTGAAGTCAGAGAGATGGGCTTTGACCAGTTTGGTCAGCCACTCCAAGGACGCCATCTCTGCCACAAACGGTGTCTCCGTATAAACTTCCAGCACCTAGCCCTAATCCTTTGGTAGGGGCAAGGTCTCAGTCACACTTACGAAGAAGAACCGATTCTTCCAGTTCTTCAATGAGTCGTAGATGGCCGTGTTAACCTTCAAGCCACTGCGTGGAACAAGGGAGATCCACTCTCCTCCCCGGTTTATCTTAAACAGCCCCTTCACCATCAACATCGTTAGCCGCCGAGAATGCTTACGGAGAAAGATACAGAAAGTGCAAATGTACCATACAGTATTGGCGTAGAGCTGGGCGACGGGAACGCGCAGAGCATAGAGGATCGACTGTAGATCATCAGGAAGAGGAAGACGGAGGCAGCTCCTCAGGTGGGCTTCATACACCGTCACATGTCCCGCCAGCAGAGAGAAGGCCCTGTCGTCCTTACCCGAAACCCTCCACGCGATGTCTTTGGGGATGTTAAACCCGGTACACAACTCTTTGATGTCGTTCTCTCGAAGAACAGAAGGAATATTAGCAATGGAGGTCGAAGCCATATTTGCAGAGGGATTAGGGTTTCTTTTTTTTCTCTCTGGAATGAAAGCAAGAAGACGAAGAAGTAGAGCAGAAGGCGTGAAAAAATGCTAAGTGTGAAGGAGGGAAACTTAACGCGCAAGTGTGAACACCTTAAATCTCATCGAGAAGGCACGCCATCATTCCTGCCACGTGTCGCATCCCTAATGGGCCTCTTTTGAACAAATCTTCTAACACATTAATGGCTGGGATAGTGGTTCAACCGTGTGAAGACACGTGTCCACTTTTAACCTGACAAGCCGGCTAATGGCCACGCGTCACTCAGGGGTCATACAAAGTTCTCCGGATCTGCCAAAGATGGTCAACAGATCCGATGAACTTTCTTTTCTGGATCTGACCAAAGATGGTCAACAGATCCAGTTAACTTTCTCCTCCGGATCTGACTAAAGACGGTCAGCAGACCTGGTCAACTTTCTTCTTCGAATCTGACCAAAGACGGTTAACGGATCTGGTAAACTTCTTCTCCGGATTTGACCCAGGACGATCAACAGATTCGGTCAACGCCTCACCAGATGGTCTTGGCGCCTAGTAGGCCTGTTGCAGATGGGAGAGCGAGGAGGTAGAGGTCGCTGTCATATTCAACTGTTTTCCTTACGTCTCTGACTTGTAGATGACCTTAGGCAGATGTAATTCTGTTTGTTTTCTTCATTTATTTTTTCTTTACTTTGGATTTTGTGATATGATTCACGATGTTCGGAGAATGACCTAATGTCCTTATTCTAAATCCAAGTTGATAAAACACTTGGAGATAGAATATTAATTCTGTATTTTTTTATT
>JAODPA010068673.1:0-10125 GCA_025585075.1 Nepenthes mirabilis | reverse complement strand
GATTAAATCAAATATAAATGAGAAAATCGAACTGAGCTAAGCTTGTTTATTAGGTTAAGCTTTATTAAATGACTCCACTAATAAGCTTAACATAAGTCTACGCGTTTGCCCACAAACAATTATATGATTGGTCAATAACTGAATATATTTACAAGTTTGTTTACGTGTTTGAGTATAAACGAATTGAGCTCAAATCCTCGGCTAGCCTCTCAGCTTTGATGGCCTGAGCCTCTAGCCTCCCTGTAAGATCTCGATTTCGGAACATGATAATTATGAAATAATTATATGAATGAAAATCATGTTTAGGCTTAAGAATATGAAAAAATTTGATATCGAAATAAAATGAAGCGAAATAGGCAAAAGGTGGCACGGCACTTGATGGCCGCTCGAGTGAAGTGCGCTGCTTGAGGGTCGCCTAAGGCGGGATGGGAGCGGGAATAGCTACAAGGTTGGTGCTTGACCAGTACTCGAGTGCCAACCCAGACTCAAAAATGTGAAAGTAGCGCCTGATGACTGCTCGACTGACACTCAAGCGTATGTCGTGTTACCCACACGTAAATCCTTTCCTTTGTGTTTTTAAAGGGGGTTTTGGGGCTTTAGGTTGCATAACGACAACAGAGAATGAAGAATGGAAGAGAAGAATGAGAAGGAAGAGAAGAAAAAGAAGAGAAATATTCCGTCCAACTCCGATTAGAGTAAGAATAACTGTAAATCGAGCTCAGACAAGTATACTTCGAATATTATTTATCATTTTTACATTATTTTAATATCTCTAAATTTGTGTTCTTGCTCTAAATCCATGTTTCCTCATGTTTACTTTAAATAATGCCTGTTTCTCCTAATTAATCGGACAAATTTCATATTTATTCGTATATAGTGCAATATTTGGCTTCGATTTTATGCATGTACACGTATTTGGTATTCGTTTTGTGTTTGGAAGGTTTGACAAAACCCTAAGCACAAAAATGAAGAGATTTGGTGGTTTTAATCTATAAATTTTGACTAGTAAATGTTGATTTATAACGAAGTAATGTCTGTGTTGTGATTTGTATATGAAAAATTTACATGAAAATGTTCTGTTAAATTACTATGGACTTCTGAAGCGTTCTGAAGGAATATTTATGTAATTCCGATTGACTTTCTGATGTTCAATCAATTATAAGTTAAGAAATAAGAAGAAAAGTATTTCTAATTTTGTAAATTAGGACACAGGATTGAAATACAGTCAAATTAGATTCTCTGACATACTTTAGAACGTTATGGTGATAATCAAGAATAACTCTATTCATGAAATTATATGTGATCCACCCTTCTTTAGGACGTTAACCTAAATGGTAGTTTCCTGTTCCTGGCATGCCTTCAGGAGACATTCCTATTCATATCCCACGAGAAGGGATATCCTGCTCCTATCTCTGGTATTGGATTGTGTAAAATGAATACAATCTATCCTCGATCATTCGCCCATTCGGCCAATAGGGTCTACCAGTTTAGTCCTTCTGATAATTGAAAAGGAAATTTTTAGAATTTATAAGTTTGATTCCAGCTTCGTTTTTTTATGCTTATTTTATTGATTTAGGGTTCCCGAAACTTGATTATATTGATTTATGTTTTTTCTGTTTTCATGCACTTTTCTGCCCTTAAATATTTTCCTGATTTTGTATGTCTGTACGTCTGTTTTGCATGATTAGATTTACTGTATGTTTTCATGTACCTTCATGTTCCTGAATATTTTCATATTGCTGTTCGCCTGCATTTATGTTCTACATGAAAACATTATGTTCTGCATATTTTGATACATTGTTGGGATTCGACTCACTGTTTTACTATTTTTTCTCCAAATGAGACAGTTGAGTTAATGCCAGACGAAAAGAAATAGTTAAAGTCTTGCCTAAAAATTTTTGGAGACTTGAAGATATTTTGGAGACCTTGGAAGGAAATAGTTTGAATGTAAATACTGGATTTTGTATATGAATTTTATATGTATAGATCTTGTATATGAAATATATGTGATGCATGTGATGAAATAAAGATTTTTGCTTCTGCAGGTGTATAATTCAGCTTTCGCTATATATTTTTCTCGATTTTGTACAGACCCTAAATAGCATCTCTTATTCAGAACTGTTAGTATTATTGAATATAAGCCGTAGAAAATTATACGGTGTCTGTGGATCTTGTGTCGGTGATGAAAATATATGTTGATGGATATTATGATATTATTCTATATAATTGCAAGTTTTAAACAGGTTTTATATTTTAATTTAGCCCAATTTTTGGAGAGATTCTGTCCATTTTTTTTTAGAACTTTAGGTTGTTATTTGGAGTTTCAGTTTTTGTTTCTGTAATAATGGAATTATCTGAGGATAAAAAAAAATTCGTTCCGTCACAAATGATATCAAAGAAATAAGATACGTTAGGATTGATCAATTGTAAAGCGAAAACATATGTTTAAATTTCTGTAGGAATAGGTCGTGGTAGTTACGGCAACAAGATGCTTAGGAAGTTGATCCTTAAGTTAGGTTTGAATTTTATTAAACTACTAATAACCCGTTCTCTTAATTTGATTTCTTGAGATTTATAATGTTATGCTTATTTTTTGTTATAAGATCTAAGATAGCCAGTAGGAGAAATTAAAAAAATAATCGTGGTGGTGCTAGTACTCTCCACGAAAAAGATGCTGCTTATGTGAATCTGTTAGAGAGGATGACAAATGTGGTGGAATATGTGGAGCAGAGACATATGGCTCTGGTCCCAGCACCTGAGCCAGCTCCGATAAACCTTGCTCCGACACTTATGACAGATTCATGGCGGAGCGAACACTGAGATTTTTAAAAAAGCCTGATCCAATAGAAGCGAATGTTTGGCTTAAAAGGATGAAGAAGATTTTTACTGTGACCCAATACACCGATCAGGAGAAAGTTACCTTCATGGTGTACAAGTTGGAGGGTGAAACTGATAATTAGTGGAGTATAAAAAAGAGAGTATTAGGCATGCCTGATGATGCAATTACATGGAAGATGTTTGAGGATATTTTCATGAAAAAATATTTTTCGTCCAATCTCCAAGATCAGAAGGAGTAAAAGTTCATACGGCTGAGATAGGGGAGTATGACTGTGACTGAATGCGACGCAAAGTTTATAAAATTGTCCCAATTTTTGCCCTATTTCGTAGAGGACGAGTTGAAGAAAGTAAAAAAATTTCAGTAAGGATTGCGGGACGATATTAGGAAGCAATTATCAACCCACAACCTCAAAACCTATACTAATATTCTGCATAGGGCGATGATTAATGAGAAGGAGATGGAAACTCAGAGATTTTTTATAAAAAGGACAGCTAGCCGGACAAGTTTCAATACAGGCTCAAATGTAGGGCCTTCAGGGCCATCTAAAAAGGCGAGGACAACTGATAAAGGGAAGAGCATCATTCCAAATCAGTCAGTGGCTGGCTCTCGAGTATTAGCAGCTGATTGTACTTTCTGTAGGAAGAAGCATCCGATGCAATCATGTCATAAGGCGTCGGGGGCATGCTTAAGATGTGGACAGTAAGGCCATCAGATTAAAGACTGTCCACTACCTCTAAAGATAGAAGGAAAGAAGCCTACTGTTGTAGTTAAGGCTTTCGCAGTGACTGTTCAGGATCCGGAGGCATCCCTGCATATTGTGGAAGGTATCCTTTCTATTTGTAGAGCTCCTACTTCTATATTATTTGATTCAGGGTCTACCCATTCATTTATTTTTCGTAATTTGCATGTTGTGTTGTATCTACTCCGTGTGTTTTGGATTGTATATTAGCTGTGTCAACTCCCACTGGATTTTCTGTAGTTACTAATATTGTATATCTCGAATGTGTGGTAGAGGTAAATTGGAAATGTTTGCTTATAGATTTGGCATTGTTGAATATGGATGATTTTGATATAATTCTAGGGATGAATTGGCTAGTTAAATACCATGCCAGTATTGATTATTTTGTAAAAAGGATTTGTTTTGATATTCTTAGGATGGAACCCTTTTTCTTTCAAAGCATTAGGAAGAATGATGTGTCTGTATTAATTTTTACTTTGCATGCCAAGTATTTGATAAAAAGTGGGTGTAAAAGTTACCTAGTATATGCTTGCACCACTGAGAGTCATAATGTGTCAGCTAACAATATCATCGTTATTTGTGATTTTGAGGATGTCTTTTCGGAGAAGTTGCCTGGACTACCTCTACACTAAAAAATTGAGTTTGAAATTGCCATTGTTCCTGGTGTTAGTCCGATTTCTAAATTTCTATATCGTATGGTCCCGACAGAATTGAAAGAACTGAAATTGTAGTTACAGGAATTATTAGATAAGGACTTTATCAGATCGAGTGTATCTCATTGGGTGGCACCATTGTTATTTGTGAGGAAGAAAGATGGGTCTTTACGGTTATGTGTTAATTTTCATAAGTTAAACAAAATCACGATTAAAAACAAGTACCCATTGTTGCGTATCGATGATTTATTTGATATGTTGCAAGGATCTCGGGTGTTTTCGAAGATCAATTTGAGGTCTGGTTATTATCAGTTGAGGATTAAGTTAGAAGATGTGACTAAGACTGCCTTTAGGACAAGATACGGCTATTATGAATTTCTTGTTATGTCTTTTAGCCTTACGAATACTCCTGCTGCATTAATGGATATGATGAATAGGGTATTCAGGCAGTATCTAGATAAATTTATGGTGGTGTTTATTGACGACATTTTGATATACTCAAAGAATTATGATGAGTATGAAACTTATTTAAGGATGGTACTCTAAGTACTCTGCAAGGAAATGTTGTATGCTAAGCTGAATAAGTGTGAGTTCTGGCTGAAAAATGTTATATTTTTTAGGCATGTAATTCTAACGGTGATATTTCTTTGAATCCAAAGAAGGTGAAGGCTGTTACGAATTAGAGTAGTCCTACGTCCGTGACTGAGGTTAGGAGCTTTCTTGGCATGGCAGGTTATTACAGATGTTTTGTGGAGAATTTTTCACAAATTGCTATACCCCTGACACAGCTGTCCATAAAATTATACGTGGTCTACCCTTCTTTAAGGTGTTAACCTAAAGGATAGTTTTCTATTCTTGGCATGCCTTTGGGAGGCATTCTTATTCATATCCCATGAGAAAGGATATCATGCTCCTCTTCTTGGCCTTAGATTGTGTGGAGTGAATATAATCTATCCACGATCATTCGCCCCATCGGCTAATAAAGTCTACTAGTTTGGTCCTCCTAATGATTGAAAATGAAATTTCTAGAATTTATAAGTTAGATCCCGGCTTCGATTTCTCATACTTGTTTTATTGATTTAGGATTCTCAAAACTTGATCATATTGATTTATGTCTTCTCTGTTTTTATGCACTTTTCTACCCTTAAATATTTTCCTGATTTTGTATGTCTATATGTCTGTTTTGTATGATGGGATTTACTGCATGTTTTCATATACCTTTATGTTCTTGAATATTTTCATGTTGCTGTTCGCATGTACTTATATTCTGCATGAAAATATTATGTTTTGCATATTTTGGTATCTTGATGGGATTTCACTCACTATTTTACTATTTTTTCTTTAGATGAGACAGTTGAGTTAGTACCAGACGAGAAGGAATAGTTAAAGTCTCGCCTGAAGATTTTTGAAGACTTGAAGATATTTTGGAGACCTTGGAAGGAAATAGTTTGAATATAAATACTGAATTTTGTATAAAGGTTATATATATATGGATCTTGTATATGAAATGTATAAGATACATGTGATGAAACAGAGGTTTATGCTTCCACAGGTGTATAGTTCAACTTCCACAATATATTTTTCTGAATTTTGTACAGGTCCTAAATGATATCTCTTATTCACCACTGTTAGTATAATGGATAGGAATTATTGAATGTAAGCTGTAGAGAATTATACAGCGTCTATGGATCCTGTGTCGGTAATGAAAATACATGTTGATGGATATTATGATATTATTCTGTATAATTGTAGGCTTTAAGCAAGCTTTGAATTTCAGTTTAGCCAAATTTTAGGAGAGACTGTCCGTTTTTTCTTAAAACTTTAGATTGTTATTTGAGATTTTAGTTTTTATTTCTATAATGACGAAATTATCTGAGGACGAAAAGAAAAAAATCCGTTCCGTCACACTCCCCATCCTTTCATTTCGCTCAGATAGCTCTAACTTGAGAGCATCATTCTCCTTTTGATCCTTCTAAGCTTGAGCGGCAGCAATGCTTTATTGGCTCAGGAGCTCCCTTAGCCGGAGGATTTTATCCTCCCATTCATCGATCATCTTTGCCCGTTGACGTAGGCCCTTCGTCACTCTGCCAACTATCCTCTAGTCCTGCAATTCCAAAAAAGCAAAAAAGAGAAGAGAAGTCAAGCAACGCCGACGTAATACAAAGAAAAGAGGAAGTTTCCATCGAAATGATACCGTGAGAAACTTGTGCATCTTCTTTCTCGCTGGCTCAGGGATCTGACTTGGGAGGTCCTTTGATGGCTCAGCTAGATGGCCAAGTGTAGTACCTCCCTCAACAAGGACCTCCACCGAAGTGGCCTCCAAAATACCCGTCGTCGCAAGGAGCAGTGCAGCGAAGAGACTGATATCACCAGCACCCACTAACTCTATCGGCAATACTGGTGCTAATCCTACATGCTCTCTGGAAATTGGCTCTGCTGGTTGCTTAATGGTTGGCTCTGCCAACTCTTCGGCTACGGTCCCACCAGCTTAACCTCCACCAGCACAACTAGTGCCACAAAAGCACCCGATGGTGATGGTTCGACAACAGGCTCTCCAGCAGCGACTCCCGTAATGCCCAAATTTGAAAGATTAATGGGAGTCTTCACCCATGATCGCTCACCAGCACCTCAGTCGGTGGCGGTGGAGGACGAGGAGGAAGGCGAAGCGGGTGCAACCCACTTCCTTTTAGGACTACCAAGAGGGTTCCCGACAACAAGAGCCCCAACTTTCCTCTTGGGCTATGATGGCGCCGATGGTGGAGCTTTTGACTTTTGGACTGGCGAAAGTGGACTCCAACATGCCCGCCTAACCTCCTCGCGGGACATCAGGTGGTCCCTCCTGAACTCATGGGGATGCTCTTGCACTATCTTCAATAGAGGCTCAATAGCCTCCACCTCTTCTCTTGAGGTCCTCCCGGTGAAGATCTTAGGAGCGTCACCCCAATCATTAGACAAGAGCCAATCGTCAGAGACCCTTACATAGAAGAAACGGTCCTTTCAGTTTTTCACAGACTCGTAGATAACATTATTGATGTGCAACTCCCTGGGAGAAAGCGAGATCCAGTCTCAATTCTGAGTAAACCGGAATATGACCCTCATAGCCTCCATAGTCAATATCCGCGAATGATGATGAAAAAAATATAGAGCGAACACAGGTAACGCATAGCATTTTTACGAAGCCTTGTGATGAGGCACCAAAGGTTTGGAAAAAGCGGAGCACTCCTTAGGAATAGGAAGACAATGCCCACTACGCAAGTAAGCCTCGTATACAGTAGTGTCCCTCTAGTGGAGAGCCGGCTCTATCGTCCTTCCCAGGAACAACAAACACGATAGAACTCGGGATGTTGTACTGAACATAAAGGGCTTTGATATCGTTGGTGCCAAGAACAAAGCGAATCGCATCTATAGTGGGCGCCATGGGAGCAAGCAGGCAAGAGGCAGTAGAGCAGGGTTAGAAGTGGTTCGAAAGAAGAAGCAGGAAGAAGACTTAAATTGCCGCTTCATTTTTATAAAGATTTCTACCGCCAAAACAAAGCAGCGCCTCGAAAAGGCACAGTAATTATAATGGACACTTGTCAAATCTAGAGACGACACGATCAAGTCATATCTCCCGTCACATTTATTGTTGGGATTACAACCGCCCTCTACGATGACACGTGGCAACAAACAATGAGTCGCATAGAAAAGCACGAGACACTGAGCGGCTCCGTAACTCATCGAGTGCCCAGCTGGCGGTAGAATAAAATAATACGTCCAAGCCACTCCTTTTACTCTTCGGATTTAAGTTGGTCAACGGATCCGGTCAACCTTTATTCCGTCTCCACTTCCTCTTCGTGTTCAAGTGATATGGTCAATGAAACCAGTCAACTGTCATTTCGGCTCCATTCTGCTCTCTGGATTCAAGCATAATAGTCAACAGATCCGATTAACCTTCATTTTGTCTCCACTTCCTCTCCATATTCAAGTTTTATGGTCAACGGAGTCGGTCAATTGCCATTCTGGCTCCATCCCACTCTTTGGATTCAGGCATTATGGTCAACAAATTCGGTCAACCTTTATTCTGTCTCCACTTCCTCTCCGCATTCAAGCGATATGGTCAACAGAGCTGATCAACTGTCATTCTGGCTCCGTCCTACTCTCCGGATTAAAGCGTTATAGTCAACGAAACTTGTCAACAAACATTTTGGCTCTAGATCTTCTCCGAATTTGTACAAAGCCGATCAATGGCCATTTCGAGACGGATTGATCCACAAAGCTGGTCAACCAACATTCCAGCTTTACCTCACTCTCTGGACCATAAGGGTCTGGTCAACCTCGCCGGTCAACGATCTCCCCTCTTTCTTCTACCAAGCCACCCTGACTCCGAAACTGCGGCTTTCCATATACCAAACCGCCTGGCCAGGACCCATAACTCCTCGGCCATTCTGGAGCACAAAATAACAATAATGGCAACAATAGAAACAACAAAATATGAACGACAACGAGAGACAAGGAAGCAACGGGAAAATTGTTCGCATAAACAACCGCAAGTTTTCTCATTAACTTTCTTCTTACAAGTTATACAATATTTAAAGGCAATTGTACATCGAAACAGTAGTGATGGGGAAAGAGAAAGAGGGTAATACATAAGCAGCCCATCCTTAAGGCCCTTCTCCAAGCTCTCAAACGAAGTACTGAGATTCAAACGTGGGTTCAAATCTTGTCAACAACCATCTGCGTAAAAAGGGGTGATTAAAGAGGCCTCCTGCATAAAAAGGAGCAACCAAAGCAACCCAAGCATCATGACTCGAAACAGTAATGCTAGAGAACACAAATGGTCTAAGGTCTAAGCCGGTAACTGGTGCGGCAAGCTTCCTAGCGATGTCAAGCTCCCGTACCATCTTACCAAGCATTGAGGTGGACAATGCTGAGAAGCGTCAAAACTCTCGATTTATAGTACATGAGGAAGCAGGCGGAATACTAAACGCCAAATGAACACCAAACTGGCGAATCTGTAGAGAATTGAAAAACAAAGGGGTCACGCCAAGAATAGTGAAAAAATTCTAGTTAAACTTGACAAGAGAACACGCTAGTTGCATCCCATCAGGAACATGTTAGAGATCAAAAATTTAGGCCACCGGTATGGGGGGTTAGTGATGGGGACGGCTGAAGCGGGTAGGGCCAAAGAGACAAGCGACCCAAAAAGTATCGTGGTCCACTTGTCCAAAGGACGGCCAACATCCCAATTGACCGGAAAAGGATCTCAAGCAACCGAATGTAGCCCCAAACAAATGCAGCCCAAACCGAAATCAGCCCATAAGCCCTTTTCTGCGTGCAACATTCATCAGCCCTAATTGGCCGCAATGCTGAAGATCCTTCCAAATGAAAATCTCCTCTATAACGGAAACCCACCAAATTGAAATACATCACGAAAGGAAAGCCCTCAGATTGGTGTGTGACTCATAACGGCAATTTCAACATTCACGGTACATGACATCACCGTGGAGGAAAAAATCCTCTTTCCCAACCGTTGCAACCCTAAATGGCACCCACATCTACACAAAGAATGGAAAGGATCTTATCAGAGGACGGGCATCCCACCTCACTATCTAACGAAGATAGCGAAGACCCACAACTATAAAAATTCCTGGGGACGCACTCTATAGACACGCTCTTTGGCATACTCAAACTCGCACAAGCTTTCCATCTCTTAGGCACTCTATCGCTATTTCTCTCTCTCCATTGCTGGTTCCCAACGAAATTAGTGATTAAAAAAAGCCGCTCCCCACGAGCACACAACAACCTAAGCCACTCATGACTAGTGTACCTCCGATTCAAACTCGCAGACCCCATTCTCTGCATTCATTCCAACATGCTTTGTTTTTTACCTTTTTATTCTCATGGGGCAAATTACT
>JAODPA010068672.1:0-10125 GCA_025585075.1 Nepenthes mirabilis | reverse complement strand
GATGATTTCTATTCCTACTATTATATTTTAAGTAAAAAGATTACATGATCCTTACTATATATTATACTTTACTGAGTATTTAACTCACTCCTTATTATTTTAGTAACCACCCTTCAGATGATCTACACAAGTTTATACCTAATGAGTTGGAGTATAGTTTGAAGTGTTTAGTTTATATTTCTAGAGTTATCATTTTTGCTAACCAACATTTTGGAATAGTATGTACTATATTTAGTTGTTATTTTATAGTTGACTTTAGATGTAGACTCAGAAGGAAATGATATAAAGTTTTTGATCAGTTTTAATAAATGTTATGGAACAATGTATTCTCTGTACGTGATATAATTCAAATGGTTTAAGTTTTATAGATATTATTTGCTTCCGTAGATATGTATAGATTAGATTAGCATACATCTTTCCTTAACATGAAATTAGCATCATATTGTTAGATTAATATCAGAGTCACAGATAATGTGACGATATATTTAGATTTTGTGTATGTTAATTATTATTTATGTACATGTGGATTGGAGTATTTACAGGAAAGACTCATGTCCCATTGATTATGATATATTTAATTGGTAATATTAATAATTAAAAGATAATAATCTATGATTAAGATTAATGGTGGATTTTAGAATATAGTTGGTCAAAGTTTTAATAATTGTCGCTTATATTTTTAAGTTTGTGAGAACTTATCTTTGTGCAATACTAGCTCAATTTGCCAACTAAGTGTTATTGTTGCTGCCGGGCTTGATCGATTATTTTTGTTTATGTGTGTTTTTTCCTGTGAAATGATGTCGTAGTACTGGGAGTGACTCTAGATGGCTAACCAAATTTGGTCGCCACCATTGTTAGGTTTCAGCGAAGTCTAAACTGTCACCTGTACTTGACTGTTGGTGCTCGTCCGATTAAGAGGGAGTTGTCACACTCGTACATTGAGTCCTAGTCCACCGAAGGTCTTATGGGGTACTAACCACTCTTTTGGGTAGGTCTAACTTTAGGACACAAACTCCCTGGGCCGTAGTACCCGACCATTGTTCACAGATGGTGCTCGTTCCTGTTGAAGGAAGTCGTTGCGCGCATGCTGAAAAGCCCCTTAGGGTTTTTGGTGGCCATTGTTTGGGAAGGTCCAACTTTAATCCGCAAGCTTTCTGGGTCATGGTATTCTACATTGTTTGGGCCGCTCAATTGTTGGAACCGAGGTTTTTATTCAGGCTGTGGTTGGTCGGGTTGTAGGATAAAGAATTCACCTGACTTAGGGACAATCTAAGCGATTTGACTTTATACGATGACATGCAAGCATTCATATAAACAATAAACTAAATGAATAGTCCTTTTATTAATTGAAAGCATGGTACATAGTACAAACAACCCGCGTGATATATTGCTAGACTTACTTATGTTCAGTGAGGAATCATTGGTTATACTTTTTGAGGTGGATGGCGTTCTATATCCTTGAAATTAGCTTGCCATTTTCGGTACATAACTTGTACACACCATTTCGAAGAGTCACTGAGATAAAGAATGGCCCCTCCTAATTCAAGGAAAGTTTATTCCTATTAGCATTCTTGCTTGTTGCCTATATGCTTCATAGAACTAGGTCAGCCATCACAAACTGGCATGCTTTCACTATTTTGATATAGTACTAAGCGATCCGTTGCTGGTAAGCCACAATGCGCAGCCTTGCTGCGTCTTAGGCTTGTGTAAGTAAGTTAAGATACTCTCCGAGTTACTGAAAGTTGCTTAAAGGGTCAAAACTTTTGACTCGGTGGCTGAGTAGATCGATTTTTACCGGGATGACTGCTTCAGTTCTATAGCATAACCTAAAGGGTGTCTCTAGTGTTGGTTTCCTAGGTGTCATCCTGTGGGATCACAACACAGAAGGTAGTTCGTCTACTCAAGAGCCTCCTGCTTCTTCTAACTTTGTCTTCAACACACATAGCAGTGTTCGGTTTGTGATTTCTACTTGTCTATTTGCTTGAGGGTAGGCAATGAAAGTGTGAGCCAATCAGATTTCCAAACTCGTGGAATACTAGGTGAAGCATTTTTTGATGAATTAGGTTTTGTTGTCGGTGACTATGGCCTTGAAAATCCCAAATCTGCATACAATGCAATGCCAAACGAACTTTGTTACGTTTTGTTCAGTTATCCGTGCTAGTGGGGAGGCTTCTTCCTATTTCTTGAAGTAGTCGATGCCGACTATGATGAATTTCCTTTGATTAGGAGTAATGGGCAGTGGGCTGAATATATCGAGCCCCTACTGTACAAATGGCCACAACCACTATAGGGCCTACAGTTCCATCTGTGATTGCTAAGTAAAATTGCCATGGACTTGGCAGTTCTCATATTTCTTCACGAATCCCATGGCGTCTCACTTCATCAATAATAGCCTTGCCACATGACTTTCAATGCCAAATTCTTGCCTCTGATGTGTGATTTGTAGATACCGAGGTGTACCTTGCTCAGTATTTAGCAAGCATTTTTTGGTGTGGGACACCACATGTAAGGGACTAAGTAACTCCGTTGGTACAGTCTACCATCTATGATGATGTACCATCCTGTTGTCTTTTTCAAACGCTTGGCTTTCTTTGAATTCTCCGGTAGAATGCCATTGGTGAGAAACTTCTGTATGGGGTCATCTAGTTTTCATCGTTAGAGATCTGTAGTACCTCTTGTTCTGGCTCTTCTATGCTCGGGGTGGCAAGAACATGTCTTGGGCTTATTTCTTCGGGTTGTCCGTTGTCGCCGCTTTCACCAACTATTCTACCTTCCAGTTTTCCTCTCTCAAGATATGGATTATCTCAATATTGTTGAATGCCTGGGTCTGGCCTTTTCGCTCTAGCGAGGTACTTCACGAGTAAAGAGTTAAACACCTCAAAATTTACGAGGATCTAGTTGATGATTAGTTCTGAGTCGTCATAGACGACTAGGTTCGTTACCGAGCATTGTTTTGCTAGTTTGAGCCCAACTAATAGCATTTCGTATTTGGCGACATTATTTTTGGTTGGGAATCTAAGGGTCATAGAATATTTTATTTTAGACCCGTTGAGGATTCTCAGAACCATGCCCGCTTCGCTTCCTAAGATAGTTGATGATCCATCCATGTGTAATATACAGATCAGCGGGTCTTTTTGCTGGCTGATGTCTGCACTTGGGTTGAGGGTATCCCAAATTGTGGTTATTGTTTTAACTACAAAATCCGCGAGGGCCTAACCTTTTATAGCTGGCCGCGGTCCAAATTCCACATCAAACTTGCCCAATTTAATAGCCTATGTGACTAGTCATTTAGATATGTCAAGTCTCTGCAAGATTCTCTTTAGTGGCTAGACTGTCAGCATGACAACTTTATATGCTTGGAAGTACTATCGCAATTTCCTAGCGGAATAAATTAGCACTAGAGCAATCCTTTCGGAGTACAAGTAATGACTCTCAGTGTTTGTTAGAACTTTGTTGACGTGGTAGACCAGTCATTATATCTCAGACTATTACCTAATCAAGATTGAACTTAGTCTTGTATCCAAAACTATGAGGTATAACTCTTCATCTTCATGGGGTGACGTCAAGAGAGGGGGCTAGAGAGGTATTCCTTTAGTTTTTGGAAGGTTTCTTGCCAGTCGGTCATCTATTGGAAGCCATTTACTTTTATTCCTCTCAAGGTCTTAAAGAAAGAGATACTTCTCTACCGATTTTACTAGGAAGTAGAAGAGTGCTACGAGTCTCTCGGTGAGCCTCTGAAATTCCTTTACAGTTTAAGGTAGGCTCATGTTCACGATGGCTTTTACCTTCTTAGGGTTTGCCTTGATTTCCCATTGGGAGACAATAAAGCTTAAGAATTTTTCAGAAGATACTTTGAAGGCACATTTGGTTGGATTCAACTTCATCTTGTGTTCTCAGAGTACTTCGAAGGCCTTGCCAAGGTTGTGAATATGGTCATCGATCGCTTAACTTTTGATGAGCATGCCATCCACATCTACCACCATATTTCGTCTAATCTATGCCTCAAATATTTTGTTTACGAGCCATTAATATGTGGCTTATGCTTTCTTTAGATCGAAGGGTATGATTTTATAACAATACATATTTTGGTCGGTCATGAAAGAAGTGTGTTCTTTATTTTTTGAACCCATCTAGATCTGATTGTAGCCCGAGTAGACATTCATAAAGTTTAATAGCTTGTGCCCGAAAGTGGATTCTATCAGTAGATCAATCTTTGGTAGTTGGAAACTGTCTTTCACACATGCCTTATTTACATCGGTAAAGTTGCGCACATCCTCCATTTTTAATTGCTCTTTTTGATGAGGACCATGTTTGACAATTAGTCTAAGTATTGAACTTCTCTTATGAAACCTACGTCGAATAACTTATTCACCTCTTCTCATATAGCAATTAATTTCTTGATAAAGTAGTTTCTCCGCTTTTACCTGACGAGCTTGCGACTGGGATTGAGATCTATCTTGTGAACCATTATTTCGATCAGTATCCGTTGTATGTCGATGAGAATCCACACAAATACATTAGAGTTTTGCTAAAGGAAAGTTATTAACTGATCACGCAGGTGATCGTAAAGAGTTCCCGAATTGGACACATTTTTTGGGCTCATAGTGATTTTGAGAGATATGGTCAGTTGACTCACCAAAATGTGCCTGTTGTAGAGTAGCTTCATCCTAGAGATCAAGGTCTTCAATTGGCTAGTTAGGAGTTACCTAAGTGACTTGAGATAAATAGCATGTTCGGTCTCTGATCTGGTCGCCTAAGACCTCTTCGATGCCGTATATCATCGAAAACTTCATTTTCAGATATGGGATTGACGTCACTACTCAAAATGCTGTTAGGTAGGGTCGTCCCAGGATGCATTGTAGATTAATGGTTGGTTGACCATCAATAACATGAGCATATGGGTTGTCATCATTGGATACGTTACCAGTGTGACCTCCAACTGAATGGTCCCTTAGATTAGGCTGGGTTCATTATCTATCTAGCCCATATAAGGGTCTCTTAGTTGATTTAATTTGATTCTTTTTTAATCTGAGCTTAAATTAGGCATCAAGATACAACAAATTTTATAAACTTTCATTATTAATAAAAAATCGTATAAGTTGGTAGTCAATCTTACCGTTTAAAATGAGTGTAGAAATAACCAGATGGTCAGTATAAGAAGTTATTACATGTATCATATTATCATAACTGAAACTAATGATATCATTTCTAACTCTTATCCTTAACGTTTTGCTACTGGAAGCTTTCTTCAAGCAGTCCAAGGCATTGCTTATGGGTAGTCTCGTGGCTACTATGTTGACTACCCCAACCATCACCTGGTTTCTTAGTTGCTCCTGTTCATCCAGCTTGTCATCGCCTGCTCCATTGAGAGCCTACATTAGGTTTTGCAAGAATCTGATAAGATATCCTTTCCAGACAAGGGCTTTGATTTCCTTCTGTAGAGTCCAATAATCTTCAGTTCTATGGCCCAAAGATCAATGGTAGAAGTAATATTTTGATTGATCTCTTCCATCCAAGTTCTTAGACGGCTTTGGCCACTTTAAAAACTTTTTATCTTAAATCTACATGAATACCACTCAGACAAAGGAGTACCCTGGTGTGTCATGAAGGTGGATCTAATGAAAGCATGTGATTCAATCTAGTGGGATTTTCTGATTGTTTTATTGGAATTGATGGGTTTTCCCCCTAGATGGTTACTTGGATAAACCAATGCATCACCACCACATCTTTTTCTATTAACATTAATCGTGAATCTGTTGGTTTTTTCAAAGGGGCTAAGGGACTTTGTCAAGGAGACTCTTTATCGCCTTACCTCTTTGTGTTGGCCATGGAAGCCCTTAACGGTACACTGGAAATCAAAGCCCAGAGACAAAGCAACTTTAAATTCCATTGGAAATGCAAAAAAAACAAGAACAGTGCTGCTTGGTTTTGCTGACAACATTCTTCTTTTCTCTAAAACTGACATAACGTCCATTAGAATTATCCATGAGTGTCTCAAAGAATTTGAAGAACTTTCAGGGCTATCAGCAAATCGAGACAAAAGTGAAATCTGCTCGGTAGATGATTCCACCAGTCAGGAACTTCAAAACATTATGGGGTTCAAAATTGGCACACTCCCAATGAGATACTTGTGCGTTCCTCTCATTACTACTAGGCTCTCAATGAAAGATTGTCAACCCCTGCTGGATAGAGTGAAAAAGAGAGTGACTTCCTAGAAAAATAGATGGCTTTCATTCGGTGGATGGCTTTAGCTGATATCATCCATTCTTTCGACACTCTATATTTACTGGGCCTTTGTTTTCATATTACCAAATACTATTTTGAAGAAACTGGAGGGCTATATCCAATCTTTTCTCTGGCATGTCTCCATGGAAGGGAAATTTACAGCAAAAGTTGCCTGGAAAGATGTCTGCACTGCTAAAGATGAAGGGAGCTTGGGTATAAAAAATCTTGTTACCTCAAATAAAGCCCTTATATGTCGCCTCTTTGGGAAGATCATCACTAAAGACCCAACCTCTGTTTGGTCAGCTTGGTGTCATGCCCACTGTATAAAAGATCGATGCATTTGGACTCTAAAAGTGTCGGACTCTACAACTTGTAGCTGGAAGAAACTCATGAAGTTACGCCCTATCCCGCACATCAAGATACAGTATCACATTGGGAATGGGGTAGATACATTCTTATGGACGGACAATTGGCACCCTAGTGGTCCTCTTTGTGATCGATACAAGGAGAGATTAAAAAGTGTTACTGGCTTATCGGAGGATGCCAAAGTCATAGATATTATCCACCAAGGTAAGTGGAAATGGCCAAATAATTTTGATATGAAAGTTGCCGAGATTATGGAAAACATGCCCAAGTACAACCCCGATGCCACCCAAAACGATGTAATTAAGTGGTGCGACAGCCTTTCTGGTGCTTATAGGACAAAATCGGCATATAGAATTTTCCAGCAGACCAAAGATAGAGTGGAATGGTATCACTTAGTCTGAGATCCTAAACACATTCCGATGCATGCTTTTACTCTTTGACTAGTCATGCGTAAAAGACTCAACACCCTCAACCGAATTAGCTCCTTTATTCATCAACCGATGACTTGCATACTCTGTAACTCTAGAAATGAAAATCATGAGCACCTCTTCTTTTCCTTCCCTTTTTCGACTGAAGTGTGGAGGTTGATGTGTCGACAAGCAGAGATCTCATGGCCATATTGTGAATGGCAATCCAACATTGGCTGGGCGGCAAAAAAATGGAAGGGGCAGAATCTCAAAGCTTACTCTTACCACGTCACTCTTGCTGTTATAGTATATTACATTTGGTGTGAGTGAAATCAGTGCATCTTCAATAATTTGACACTGCATAATGAATTCCAAGTGGTCAAACTGAGATCCATTATTGTTCGTCAAAAGCTTGAAATAATCTCCATTGATCAAAACAAGAGCGATAGATCTATCATGACTCGATGGTGTTTACTATCAACTGGATGCCAAAGAACTCAAATCATGTTGAACTCAATGGAGATATCCATTGAGGTCCGTGCTGAAGGACCGAGGACTTTGTAGGCTAGAAATGGCTGTAATGTCAAAGGTCATATAAAGCTCTCTGATTCAGTTGAGGTATCTGCAATGGTGGCGTGAATTCTACATATGGGCATAGAATATGGGTCACAGATGTCCGGCCAAGGACATGTTTCCTTGTTAAGCTTTTTTATTTTTTTTTTCACATGCCATATTGTTTGGTGCTCGGAGGATACCCTAACCTCTATGTTCTAATTCCAAGTTGGCAAAACACTTAAAAATAGAATATAGATTTTTATAAATATCTTAAATTTTTAATTCAAATTTACTTACCAAAAAAGAGAATATTGGTCTGGGTGTCATTCAATGAAGTCAGATTCAAGGGCCTGAACTCTCTTCTGATGCTCGGCTCGACCCTAGGCTACTTTTTGGGATCTCAAGAGCTGGCGTTGTCTCTATTTCTCTTCTTCCTGCTCATCAACCCCAGATGGTAGTGGTTTGTGCACTCCGATCACTTTACTTCATTGGCCTCCTCGGTGGCTATATATACATGGGCAACAGTTTTGGCGTCCTGGAAGGTCTGAGATTCCTGTTGGACCAGTTGCTTAAGAAGTTACTCGGTTGCAAAGTTGCCACAAAGGTGTTTAGCTTCACCCCATCAATGAGCTTGGATATTTTTTGGGCCTCGATGTTGAATTAGGTTAAGAAGTGTTTTGGACTTTCATTTTGCCCTTATCGAATACGAATAAGATGTCAAGGTTATTTCTCCTCCCTTCGGTTAGAGACGAATTATGATAGAAAGGTGTCAGCCTACTCCTAGAACATTTGGATCAAGTTTGATTGCAGGAGGTAGAACCAAATCTGACGGTTTCCTTTGAGTGTCAGAGGAAAGTACAGACACATGGTGGCATCGTCAAAGCCCTGGAAGCCTAGCAGAGTACGAAAGTAATTTAGATTGACCATCTAATGGAAACTTTTATTGTAGGGTTCTAGGGTCGGCATCTTAAAATTGTGAGGGTGTAGCTACATCTAGATCTCCTTGTGAAAGGTGATCTTCTCAAGTCAACGGAGTGTTTATTGGTTTTTCCTTTGAATACTTGTTGCTTGATCTTTCTTACACTCTCCTTCATTTGAGAGGAGGATGCAACCATCTTTGCGTTGAGGAAAATCTTCAACTCCGTGTGGTTCAGAGAAATGTGCTAGACTAGGCGGCTATGGGCCCTCCTCGATCATGTACTACATGAGGTTTCTTCTTGGGTTAGGAGGCCCCAGTCATCGTGGGAGCAGCATGGATTCTACCACTCTGAGCTCTCATCTCGCACTCCATGATTCAGTTGGCCCTGCAATCATGTTTGGGTCTTGTCACTCATAGCTGCTTGGGCCTTGAGGTCCTCAGGCCATTGGGTCTTCTCGGTAGACTGTCTCTTCCTTTGATTTCTTCTCTTGGATGCCAAAGTCTAGGAGTTGAAGGAGGAAACCCCCAACTATTGACCGTCCAAACGGGTACAAATCGTCTAGAGTAGTTTGGATATGGTATCCCTCTGGGCAGTGAGTGTCTGCATATTTGGAGCCGGTTACACATCCTAGCAAATACCCACAAAGGGGTTGTCGCCATGGGAAACGATTTCTTTGGCTGGTGCGCTGGCTTGTGCCTTGGTGTTTACTTTGTTTGCTTGTTTTGATTACAGGGGCAGGCTTTTCATCGCTGTTTTCCACATATGGCATCAATGATACATCCCTAGATTCGAATAACTTGACAAATTTGGGAGTCACAGGGCTTGGGTCTCTAACTGCAAGTGGTTCTGGTCTTCGTACTTTAAACTTAGATCCTACACACCACGACTTAATAAATGAGAGGTCAGATGATGGTATGACCCTCTTTTCGATATATCTTCCAATGCTCAATTTAAAAATCTTTCTTAATCAAATAAAAAGTGTGCTCAACGGGCAAACGGCTTAGAGAAAATTGCACTCGTGAGGGAATGGCTTGGCGAATCGTGGTTGCACTCATTGGAAAGTGGCTTTTAGGGAAAGGTGCACTTGTCGGGGAGTGGCTTAGAGAAAGTGGGTCGCAATTAGGATATCCAGTTCCCTGGATCGATTGCTTGATCGGTGATTGGATCGCTAGATGCTCTAGAAAGATTTCAGAAGAAAGGATCCCCCCTTTCCTGTGGAGGATGGGATGTATATATAGAGTGAGAGTGTGGGCTAGTTGGCCTTGGGCTCTATGGCTCTACAATGGTAAGTGGCCAACATCTTATACCTGCGATTGCGAGTTGTAGGCATACTGTGCCTCCAGAAGAGCCATCATTGTGCTTCCAACCCTGACAGTTTGCACCGTCAAAATTGTCGCACTATCGTGCTTCCACCTCTAGTAGTTTGCACTATCGAAATTCTTATGGTGATAAGTTAATAGCTGTCACTTGTGATTTCTGCTTCTGCAGCCGTAAGGGACCACATAGTGACAGTGATCATTTGGATTCTTCTACAAATTGAAATAGGCTGAGCTATAGGCATGGGTTGGTCCAATGGTCGCCCTCGATAATAGAAAATGCGAGCCTAAAATTCGACAAGTATCAGTACAGAAAACAATATGTATATATATATA
>JAODPA010068671.1:0-10126 GCA_025585075.1 Nepenthes mirabilis | reverse complement strand
AATATATTATAATTGATAAAATTTTAGTTGCCAATTTGAATGGTAACTAATGGTTTGTCTCCATATTGGAGTCTTAATGTCTCATTCTATAACATATTGGCATATTATGCAGCAGCTAGCAGATTATGATATTCTGTGATCACATATTTACATAACATTTAACTAAATAGACATTTTATAACAGCATTAGAAAACAAATAAATACTGAAGGCTCATGCTTTTCAATTGAATGTTGGTGAAATTACAGTAATTTTTAAAGGTATTATAGTTGTTGTGTCCCGGGATTCCGGCCACCATATGACGAAGATCCGAATTGACTGCACAGATCCTCTGAGCTCGCTCGGACGGAATCCGTGCAACACACAAGTGATCTGGTGATTTTTGTTAGATTTAGTGGGTGTGATATGGGAGGAAGAGAGAGAGAATAATGCACGAGAATTTACATGGAAAATCCTCCCTTTAATAAGAGGAAAAAAACTACGGGACCCTGAGTCTGAAATGGTTCCACTATCGTTGAACGAATTACAAGTGCACAATTTTGTAAAGAGGAAGGAAGCTGCTCATAATTGTAAGCGGGGGGATCTTGTCCCTTTCTCTATTCTTGTTCTCTCTCCTAGGCGCTACTTGCGTAGACGTCGGCTGTTTTTGTTTTGTCAGTGTTGTCCCTTTTTTAGGCGCTTAGATGAGATATTTATAGTGGAGGATTTGCCCTTGAAATGGGCCCACGTGGCACTGGCGTGTGCAGAGAAGATAGCCATTAACTCTGTCAATTCGGTGTGCTACATCAGACACGTTGCGTGTAACATCATTCTTGCAGTGATCGAGCGTGCTTTGCAGGTTATCATTTCCTATGGTGGTTGTGTGTTATAGGGAATGCGTGCTCTTTGGTAACAGTGAGACGTCTGAGCTGACACCATCGGTTGTTCTGGCCTCCTTTCCTCTATTATGGCGTTTCTGGAATGTCAAAATAGTCCTCGTCCTCGAAAAGTCCTCTTGGCCTTTGTCAAGTTCGCGGACTCTCAGAATTAGATGTTCTCGGACTCTAATTGGGAGCCTGACCCGTAAAGAATCTTTAGGCTCTCAGAATCGTGCCCTTAGCTTCACACCTTCAGGGTCTTGTTGGAGACATTAGTCTCTCAAAGTGTCTCTGAACTTTCTGAGCTAAGCTAGTTTCGGTGCTATCTCGGTCGTTTGGGCTCCTCGGGAGCTCCTCGGGCTTCTAAGGTTAGCTTAACCTCTCGAGCCAAGTTAGGCTCTCAGGAACTTTAAGACGTGGACGGCTATCATCGGGCCTCTTAGGTCAACTTAAAATCTTAGCTAGATTAACCTTGTGGGCCTTTTGGACCATAGGGTCGACTTTTGGGCCTTTCTTTATGGGGCCCAAATATTGGGACTCATCAATAGTGATTATCAGAATGATGGTTGATAGTAATATTATCACTGATGATACACTAGAAAACTAGAAAGAGTTATGTAGCCAATTATTGGGGTATCATCGCCTTCCTTCAAAAGCATTGAATGGAGAAAAATAAAAAATATTCCAAAAACTAGATTTGTGTGTTATTTCAAAGGTACAATATTTCTTAAAAATATATTATTAAAAAAGCCCAAAAACTAGGCCTATGCAACACTGATAAATTAAAAGTAAATTCAGTTTTAAAAATTCCCTATTTTTATTTTCTTCCTTCGTATTTGTAGTCGATGAAATTAGGACTTTAATTGCACAATTAGAGGTTTTATCCTACATTTATGTAAAAATGTATTTAAATTTTGATAATTTATCCCACATTCAGTTTTAGAAAAGGTAACCCATTAAAAATATCAAAAATTAGACAATTTTTATAGCACAAAATTGCTATGAATGATTAAGAATAAATTTTTTTAAAAAAAATAGGTGTGAATAAAATAAGGGCATCCTCAAGCCTAAACCTCCGACCTCCTTAGGGGTGCAAATCATTTCCCAATAAAGACAGTGGATAATCCAGCCACCTTACAGGAAATTCTTGTTGATCTAATCAATCTTCCTACGGATACTGTTCAGAAGGGAATATGTGTTTGCTTAGCATAAGTTGGAACAGGTTGTGTCACAGCTTGGATGAGCAAGGACCTCCTGGCTATGGATGGGCTCATAGATTTTCAGTCGAGAAGACTTCTGTTGACCCTCTCAATGATAGGCATGTAGCGGTCATGGTTAGCACAGCTGCGGATCATCCTGACGGCCAAATAGTTCTCCATGTTATTCACCAATTTGAAACTGTAGTAACTTTGGAGGTCCAAGGCTAGAATTTCTTTGGCACTAGGTGAGATATAAATTTAGGATTCATTCATGTTGATAGTTGGCCCAATGCTCTGTAGAAGCTTGTCAAGCACCTCTATGACTTTCCTAATTTGGGTCTTATTGGCTTTCACAAATAAAATTATATCTTCGGGGGGAAAAAAGAAAAAAGAGGGAGGGCAAGACCATCTCTACATGCTTTAATGAGTTTCCAAGTGCCTTGAGCAACTGCATCGTTGATTTGGTGAGAGAACCTTTCGATGCATAGAACAAAATTATCGGGAGAGGGAGAGTCTCCCTGTTTAATACTACAGGTAGGTTGGAAGGATTCACTGGTTTCTCCAATCCAGAGCCCCAAGAAAAAAGTTGTTGTGGCATATGTCATGATGAATTCAATCTTGTCAGTCAAAAGATTAAGGATATAGAGGGTTTTGCATATGAATTCCTATCGAATCTTGTCATAGGTATTTACAAGATCAATTTTGAGAGCCATCCCAATATTTTTACCAGTAGCTTTGTCTATGGCGTTGATCATTTCCTAAGTAGCAAGAATGTTGTCATGAGTTTTCTTGCCAAGAAGAAAACTGGCCTGGGCCAAGCTGATGATTTGCTCAATGAAAGATTTAAGTATTTGGATAATAATCTTAATAATAATTTTGTATATAATATTGTACAGAAAAATGAGTTTAAATTGATTGAAACCCTCCAAGGATGGGGTTTTATGGAGGAGGACAATCAAGGTATGGTTGCTCATACCAGAGGGGGGCAATCTTTGAAAGTTACCACAGTATCTTGATGGATGCCATCCTTGACATCATTCTAGGATTTCAGGAAGAAGAGAGAGTAGAACCTGTTCAGACCAGAAGTCTTAAGAGCCTTCCTGGAGAAGAGTAATTATCTAACCTCTTTCATGGAGGAAGGTTTACCAAGGTCAAGAGGAGGCCCCTGGCTGATTGGCTAAAGGTGGGGGTAGGTGAGTAACAAGGGTGGGCAATGGATCTTTGAATACGTCTTTGAAATACCTCACATCCTAAAGTTCAAGGATTTCTTTATCGTTAACCCACTCTCCATCTATAGATTTGAGCATGATGATCATATTATTGCATCCTCTATTGATGATTGTGTCAAAAAAGAAGCTAGCGTTCTTTTCTCCTTTGGCAAACCAATTGAGTCCGAACTTTTAATATTAGAAAACTTCCTCTCCGTTGAGAATTTTTTGATAATCAATCATAAGGTTTTTTTCAAGATGTCTAAGGCATAGTGAATCAACTTGGCAAAGAGTTTCTTAGATTCCCACTATGCATTTGGCCAAACAATCCTTCTTCCCGAAGATATTGTCAAAGGCTTTTTCTATTCCTAAAATTCAAGTGGGTTTTTCTTGTTGATTTTAGCTTCAACTTTATCTAGTTTTTTTTTTTTTATCTTGACTTTATTAATAAGCTTAGTGTTGGGAAAATGGCGTCAAACCACTTCAAGCACACACACACAGTAGTGAACGAAGAAGAAAAAAGAAAACACCAAAATTTACATGGAAAACCCATCACAAATCGAAGGAAAAAACCACAAGATATTTAGTTTACAAACAAATTTTCACTATATAGGTTTTACGGTTACACAAACATTGGGAAAATAGATAATAGAGAGCAGGAGCACAATTCACTCTCAGTGTTCTCTCTTTACACTCTCGCACACTCAGAAAACCTTACCCCTTTCACCGTTTCAATGCAGCATACATATACATGTTTTGCAATCACACACAATAACAGAATCTAACATTGTTAACAATATACAGCTGCTCTACAAATTGTAGAGCTCTGTAGGAACGACGCATATTCTCTTGAGATCATGCATGTTTAAAAAATCTTCTGAACTGGCACCCCTCGGCCCTACTGGATTCTATGGTGGACAGTTAATATTCAATTAATTGGACACTCCTCTGAGCCGGTCAACATTTTGTTGATTGGATCCATGTATCAATCGGTTAGTATTCCCGTTGACCGGCTGGTCGTCCTCCTTAAGCTTTCCTGTGCCAAGTAACAAGTCTATATCATTCCATCATCAGAGTCCTCAGACGCTGAATCACAGACTTCATCACTTAAGAAGTCCTCGAGCAATATTGTGTAAGTCACGAATGCTCAACATGCAAGTCCGCGATCTTCAGTCGGACAATAGGTTGACTGGTCATTTTCAGACGATCAATGCTTTGTCTGTCGGTCAACGGAGTTGACCGAAATTCCTTATACCAATACTGCACAGAGTCCGTGGACACTCAGCACATACGTTCATGGACTATAGCCACGCATAGTCCTCGTCCTCAGGCTATATCCTCGGACTAAATGGCACTTCTACATGGGAGTGACCCCAATAAATTTTTCCTCACGACCATGGGAAAGTCATATTTGATAAACCAGCCAAATTGCAACAGATTTCAAGCTTTGCTTTTTGCAGAATTTTAGTCATCATATCTGACTCATTTTTTTTTATTCGGACATTTTCAAGCGATACTAATCCAGTATCAATAGCATCTCTCACCCAATGATATCGCACATAAATATATTTTGATCTTGAATGAAATGAAGAGTTTTTACAAAGATGTATATCACTTTGGCTATCGCAAAAAATCACGTACTTCTCTTACTTGAAGCCCAGTTCTTGGATGAACTTTTTTATCTACAACATCTGCTTGCAAACCTCTATCACTATAATGAACTCGGCTTCAGTAGTAGAAAGGGTAACGCACTTTTGTAGCTTTGGCTGTCAGGAGACTGCTCTTCGGTAAATTTTATCAAATATCCCGATGTGGACTTTCTAAAATCAACATCACCTGCCATGTCGGCATCCGTCTATCCGACCAGGTAAGGCTTATCATCTCCAAAGCATATACACAACTTTGAAGTCTCTCGAAGATATCTCATTATCCATTTCACTGCAAACCAGTGCTCCCTTCCTGGCTTTGACAGAAAATGACTAACCGTGCCAACAACATGTACAATGTCCGGCCTCGTACGTACTGCTGTGTATGTTAAGCTACCTATAGCCGAAGAGTAGGGTATGCTCCACATGCTAGCCTTCTTAGCATCCAAGGACGGATATTGCGCACTATTTAGCCTGAAGTGGCTTGCCAACGGTGTGCTTATTGGTTTGGACTTATCCATATTAAAGCGCTAGAGTACCTTCTCAATGTAATTCTCTTAAGACAGCCATAATTTTCTTGACTCTCGGTTGCAAGTGATTCTTATCCCTATAATCTGTTTCGCCAGCCAAGGTCCTTCATTGCAAATAACTACCCGAGCTGCTTCTTCAGTTCTTTTACCCAAATGATATTTTGGCCAACCACCAACATGTCGTCCACATACAGGATGAGAATAATAAAGTCGTCCTTAGAAAATTTCTACACAAAGATATAGTGGTCTGAAGTAGTCTTTCAGTATTTTTAACCGATCATGATAGATTCAAACTTCTTGTACCACTATCTTAGAGCCTGTTTCAATCTATACGGACTTTTTCTAAAACGATAAACCAGGTGTTCCTTCCCCTTAACCTGGAAACCTTCTAGCTGCTCCATGTAGATTTCTTCTTGAAGATTACTATGAAAAAATACAGTCTTAACATTTAACTGCTTCACCTCCAAGTTCAGAGTAGCAGCCAGACCAAGCACCACTGTTATTGAGGGCATTTTTACAATTGGGGCAAATATTTTATTAAAATCAACTCCTTTCTGTTGATTAAATGCTTTTACCACCAACATCGCCTTGTACCTCGATTTTAAGGTACTCTCATCCGTCTTCAAACGGAACACCCATTTGTTCTTCAATGCTCGCTTCCCTTTTGACAATTCTGCCAGTTCAAATGTATGATTCTCATGTAGAGAACCGATCTTCTCCTGCATGGCTTCCATCCATTCATCCTTATACTTATGCTTCACTGCCTCTTTAAAATCCTCGAGCTCACCTCCGTTAATGAGCAGAACGTACTCACTAGACGAAAGACGTACAAATGGTTGTCTATCTCTTGTTGATCATTGGACAATAACCTCCTCAGCGGGATGAGGAGAAATTTCATCCTGGTCCTCATCAGGTACAGTGACTGCCTTATTATTATCCTTAACCACTCTTGGATCATTGTCCTCATACTGAAGAGGTATTGGATAGACATTTTTAACACTTATCTCATCCGTCCGACCAGTGTCAGATAACACTTTTTTCTCTTTTTCAATATTTTCAATGGTCTCCTCTTCAATAAAGACCGCATCTTGTGATCGAACAAGCTTCTTTTTTATTGGATCATAAAGTCTGAATCTCAGATCATCTTTTCCATAGCCCAGAAAGATGTATTGTTTTGTCTTTACCTCTAATTTGGTCCTTTCATCTTTGGAAATGTGCACAAAATTCTTACACCCAAATACTCTAAGATGGTCATAGGATGGCTCCTTTTTAGACAATATCTTCTCATGAACTTCACCATTCAATGGTCTATTGGGCGTCCTATTGATAATATAAGCTACCGTCCTTAGAGTTTCAGCCTAAAAGGATCCTGGAAGCTTTGATTCCAAAAGCATACTCCTGATCCCTTCCAATTGTGGCATCTTTGATGGCGTCTTCTGGTACCTAATGCCATGAGACCGGTAGTAGGTATCAAATGTTTCGATATATTCTCCACCATTATCACTCCGAAGGCACTTTAGCTTTCTTCCGGTTTCACGTTATACTAGAGTATGAAATTACTCATATATTTTATGAACGTGATCCTTCAATTTAAGTGGGTAAACTCACAACTTCCTCGAGCAATCATCTATGAACGAAACAAAGTATTGTACTCCTCCAAATGATTTCGCCTTAAACGGTCCACATACATCGGTATGTACCAAATCAAGCACCTTGGTCTTTTTGGAAGGAGAGTTTCCTTGGAAAGAGACTCTTCTCTGCTTTCCCACCATATAGTGAGGGCACGTCTTTAACTCAGCTTCCTTTATGTCTAATATAAGGCCCTTATTGGCCAAATAATATAATCCTTTTTCGCTCATGTGGCCCAACCGACAGTGCCACAATTTCGAGATCTCCAAGTTGCTAGCAACATTTACTTTACCTACCTCAGCACAGGCCTGTAACACATAAAGGCCCGACATCTTTCTATCTCGGGTAACTATCAGAGACCATCTGGTTAGTTTATATCCCCTATCACAGAAGACGTTACAAAAGTCAGCATCGCCAAGTCTTCCTACTAAGATGATATTCATCCAAATGTCAGAAACATATCAGATGTCCCTTAAAATCAATCGAGTGCCATTATTGGTAACGAGAGACACGTCACTATAGCCAACAACTCTAGATGTCTCTATATTCTCCATCTTCAACACTCCAAAGTCACACGAAGTGTAAGACGTAAAGAGCCCTTTTCGAGAAATGACGTGGATGGATGCTCCAGTATCACCACCTAGTCAGTTACCTCCTCGGCCAAATTTATAATGTCATCCTTTTTACATGTTAATAGGAGATCGCCTCCTATGATCACTTAGATCGAGGACTTTTCTTCACCTCGTCTATTTTCTCATTTCTCCTTCTCGGTGTTCTCACGCTTTCACTTATAACAGTGTTTTTTAATATAACCTTTCTTACCACAATGATAGCACTCAAAATTTTGAAACCTTGAGCGAGACTTATTCCGACCATTTTCTCCAAATTTTGGATCATAGCCTTTACTCATTCCCTATGATTCTATCACGAGTACCTCTGAGTGAGCCGAGATGGAGGTCCCTTGCGACCGCCTGGATTCATTCATGAGTAGGGAAGCAATCATCTCATCCAATTTAAGCATATCCTTTCCAAACAGTATTGTTGTGACAATGTGGTCTTATTAGGCTGGCAAGGAAGTCAATAACACCAACACCTTATCCTCCTCCTTGATCTCCTCATCAGGCGCTGACATCTGCGTTAAAATCTGATTAAACTCATCCAGATATTTCTCAAAACTTTTCCCTTCAAGTAGGCATAGTCCATAAAACTACTTCTTCATGTACGGTCTTGTAGTCAAAAACTTGGACTTATATTGGCTTTCAAGCTTCTCTTAGACCTCTATCAGGTTTGATAAGTCGAGGACCTTCTGAAGAGTGTTGTCCGCCAAGTATAATTTGATAGTGTAGTTAGCAAAATCCCTTTTATTTTGACATTCTTCTTCGGTCAGGTTCTCCGACTTCTTATCCTTTTTTCTCAATGCCTTCACTATTTCTTCTCGGGTGAAGATGTTCTTCATCTTTTCTTACCAAAGTATGAAGTTACCTTACACGTTAAATTGCTCCACACCAAACGGCAGATTCTTTGAAGATGACAACGACATTTGATCAGAAGCTCTCAAACCTCTCTCTAATACCACTTGTTGAAAAAATAGCGTCAAACCACTTCAAGCACACACACACTGTAGTGAACAAAGAAGAAGAAAGAAGAAGAGAATATCAATATTTACGTGAAAATCCTTCACAAACCAAAGGAAAAAATTACTGGATACTTAATTCACAAATAGATTTTCACTATATACGTTTTACGGTTATACAAACCCTGGAAGAATAGAGAATAGAGAGTAAGAGCACAATTCACTCTCAGTGTTCTCTCTTCACATTCTTGCACACTTAGAAAACCTAACCTTTTCACTATTTCAATGCAGCATACATATACATGTTTTGCAATCACCCAGAACGACAGAATCTAACACGACTAACAATGTACAACTCTGCAGAAACGACATATATTTTCCTGAGATCACGTATACTCAAAAAATTTTCTGAGCTGGTACCCATGGGCCCTACTCGATTCTCTGGTGGATGGTCAATATTCCAATGATCGGAGACTCCTCTAAGCCAGTAAACATTTTATTGATCGGATCCACGTATTAGCCGGGCAACATTCTCGTTGACCGGCTAGTCATCCTCCGTAAGCCTTCTTGTGCCAAGTAATAAGTCTGTATCATTCCATCATCAGAGTCCTCGAACGCTTAATCACATACTTCATCACTTAAGGAGTCCTCAAGAAATACTGTGTAAGTTCACGAATGTTCGGCATGCAAGTTTGCAGACCTTCAGCCAGACAACAAATTAACTGGTCATTTCTAGACGATCAATGCTTCATCTGCCAATCAACGGAATTGACCGATATTTCTTGTGCTAATACTGTGCAGAGTCCGCGGACACTCAGCATATACGTCCGCGGACTATAGTCACGCATAGTCCTCGTCCTCAAGCTACATCCTTGAACTAAAAGATATTTTCACACGGGAGTGATCCCAACACTTATTATACTCAAGGTGGCTATATCATATAGCTTTAAATTTGAATGAAGCAGCAGGCCTAGGCGGCTTATTCATATTCCTAGTGTTCAAGCAAATAGGGTTGTGATTGAAAGATATTCTAATGAGGTTGGTAAGAGTGGTTATGTAGAACCTGGTATTCCAATTGTCACAAACAAGAGCCCAATTTAGCCTATTCTTAATCAAGGTTGGTAGATGTCTCATATATGTCTACCAAGTGAACTTAAGTCCTTTAAACTCAAGGTCAGATAGGCCATAATTAGAGACCCAACTTTGAAATTGGAGGCATTTATTAAGATTAATAGGCTTTCTATCTTACTTTTCATCCATGTAGAGAGGATGCCATTGAAACCTCCCATCATGCACCAAAGGAGGTGGAGGGATGGAGCCAACTCTGCAATATCTTCTCACATCTTACTTTCAATATTAGAGTTAGGGCTAATATAAATAGTTTACAATAACTAATTGGTTTTACCATTATTGTCCTTAATGAGGCTATGAATGTAACACCCCGATATCTTGACCCAGGTTATATAGTGATGGACTTAATATAGT
>JAODPA010068670.1:0-32617 GCA_025585075.1 Nepenthes mirabilis | reverse complement strand
CACCTCAACTTCTTTCTAAATCCTGTTCGTCCTTCATCATTTCTTGAGACTCGTCTAAAAGGAAGTGAAAACAGCAAGCGAGTGAGCCAAATGCTCAGCAATGTACATAATATACAAAGGCATGCATTTTATACAGAATATACATTAACATATATAAATAGGAGCAGATACATGAAGTGCAATGCATTTACCTTTCTTTATTTCTCAGCTTTTATTGATTGTATTTATTTTCTCTTATCTTTAGGGACCAGGGCCAGTGGGCCTCACTAGCTAACGGAGCGGATAAATCGAAGAAAGGATTGTATTAACCCACACAATCTAAGGCAAATATCCTAGCAATAGGATAAATTGTGCTTACTTCCACAATCAGGATTATGCTTAATTTCACAATCCAATTCTTGTCCTTCTTCTTACACCCCGAGGCGGGCGGTACTACCTATAATCCTGGTAGACGGGGCCGAAACGGACAAACCGTACAAAAGCAATTCTTCGATTTTTCACTATAATATCCTAAGGCATACCAGGGAATATCACCATCTGAAAAAGATCCATGGTCCAATTTTTCTTTTTCAACTTTGAAGGGATCTCATATAACCGAACTTTAACAGAACTTAACTGAATGTCACTGGATGTAACTGAATTTTTCATATTTTCATAGAGTCCCTTTCAAACTTTCATGAATATAGTTTAACATAGCAAACGATATCCAAATATAATATTTCATAGGCCTTGAACATGCAGAAAAATGCATATGAAACTCTATTCCATACTTAGTGTCTTTCAATTTACTTGGTGGCCAATTAATTTACCGAATTTACCAGAGCTTAAATAATTTAATTCAATACTTATTGATGTTAGTAAGTCAAGTCGGGGAAGGTCTAGAATATTTTATTCATATTCCGGAAATTTCCCGGTTCATGTGAACCAGTTCGGTTAAGGCTAGGGAAAGGATTTCATAATTTTTTTGCGCCCGAATTTTTTTTTATAAGTATCCCAATATCCTTCTGAGGTCTATTGGTCATTGGGTCGGTCAAATTCTAATCAAATTTGGGCCCGGTTATACCCTTTTTAATAAAGGGCTCAAATTATCATTTAAGCTGAACCGGTTCGGAAAAGACTTTGAGGGACCGGTTCACTGAGTTATATAGACCATTTTCACGATATATTTTTACACAACATGAACATGGGTCTTAGCTATTTCGTGCCAAAATTTGAGCCGGTTTGGTTATCGGATGGTGGCCGGTTCAGTCTGCCAACACAGACTGCCCATTTGGGTTTCAGCAGAACTGTCTAGGATAGTTCTGCTTCCCTAATTTGTTTATGGTTCAATCGGGCCTATTTTTGATAGGTTCTGGGCTTCCTCTTGTAGCCAAGGGACTTAAGTTTGAGAATAAATTTGGTTTAGGGTCGGTCCAAGTCAAAATATTGACTGGTTCAGACCAAATTCCCAGAACAGATTCTGCATCAGCATCAGCTGATGCAGACAGATTTTGTTCCAACTTTGAGGGTTCGAATCATATCTCATTTGGATCCAATTTTTATGAGACGATACTTGAATATCACCTCCAAGGCCTTAGCTAACTTCTGGCACCGATTTGGCCCATTTTGGATTCGGGGTGTATTTTATTTAAAATTATTTCCCCAACTGCTCAAAGAAGCAGTTCAGTAAGACCCTTGCTGTTCATGGGTCCGGTTCAGTATCCGACCCATATTTTCTTGGGCCGCCGGTTTACATAGTGACAGTCCACACCTAATACTAGCAAATCGAGTCGGGTTGGACTCCAGATCAATCCATTTTTGGGGAGTGTTTGGCTCAATTTCTGAAACTGAAATTTCAGCATCAGCAGAACCAGTAAGCCGATTCTGCAGCCGAGTTTGGGTCCGATTTTGAACCCCTTCTTGAACTCTTCAGAGGCTCATTTTATTCCCACTTTTACTTCATTAAATAAGGATCATTTGATCATTTTTGGTCGTTGGCTAATTCGGTCATTTAGTGGTCGATATGAAGCAAATATCAGGAACTGCCACAACAGAACCCGATTTTGGACACTATCACGTGTCCAGAGCCAGTTCACCCATTTTTAATTTTTTTCTTGCAACTCCTCATGAATTTATGATAACTAAGGAAGCATATGCAAGTATTGGATCAACAATACTCAAGAGAAAGTAGCCAAAAATTGCTCAAAAATCAAGAAAAGGGTCAAAGTACACTTGCCAAAATATTCAGCTAACCTTTTGCTGTCCTTGATTCCCAACTTTGCTCTTTCTTTTGGTTCCCTTATTTTCCCTTCTGTTTTCTTTCTGCCTTCCTCCTTTTTCTCCCACGTTTTCCTCTCTTTTCTTCTTCTCTCTTACTCACACGTTTCTTATAGTATGAAAAATTAAGTGGCTGAGTCATCAAGTCTTGTCATATCATCCTTGCTGTTTATTTCTCCTCTTCCCACGTTTGCTGCTGACTCTTCTTTACTAAAGCAACTGCTGTCCCAAGCAGGCTGCTGCCACCATACCCTTCCCCTAATTTAATAGTCCAAATATTAGGGGAGCAGACAACTGCATATCTTTTACTAAAATGTATATATATCCTATTAATTGAGTGGTAAAATGAGGCTAACGTGGACCCCTCCTTGCTGAATTGGGCTTCTACTTTGTGCAGTAGCAAATTTCATGCAGAATTCTTAGGATTCAGCTAAGTATAAGGCCCCCTTGGTTGTTGAATTTTTCCCATTTTGTCGATTATCTTGAAGGATTTATTTCAACGTGTTCGGGTATGTGTTTGTGAAAATTTAGGACATGGAAGCTTAGTATAGACACTAAAGATCGTCTAGTATTAATTTCGTCCCAAATCGAATTTCTTATCATCTCCAGATTCACATCCCTGGCTTTCGGGTTTGAATAGAAATTTAAAAGATCGGATGTCAGGGTTTTGGGAAACGAATATATGGGAAGTTCGTCTACTTGTCAATGATCAATTGGGATTATTACCTAAAAATCTAGATTACCTAACACATCCCGAATGAATTCCTGGCTTTTAGGTTTAAAACTTAAATTAAAGGAAATCGGGCTTGAGTATGCAAGAAAACTAAGACATAGAGGGTTAGTATATTTGTCAAAGACTATTTTAGATTAATTCCATCATAATCTGAATTATATAAGTCATCCCGAATTATGTTCCTGGTTTTCGGGATTGCAGTTTTTACAATTCTCCCCTTCTTACAAAAATTTCGTCCTCGAAATTTGGAGAAAATTACACATATGGAGAAAACAAATGAATGTACTCTTTGCGAATATCCTCTTCGCGTTCCCATATAGCTTCCTCAGACGAATGATTTCTCCATAGAACTTTGACAAGTGGAATGACTTTGTTGCGCAAAATTTGATCCTTTCTATCTAGAATCTGCACCGGCTCATCAGTGTAAGATAAATCTTCATTGATCACCAAAGGTTCAAAATTTATGACATGCTCCGGGTCATGTACATACTTTCGTAGCATCGATACATGAAATATATTATGTACTTCTGCTAAACTAGCTGGTAAGGCCAATCGATAAGCCATTTCTCCAATCTTTTCTAAAATTTCGAAGAGACCTATGAATCTTGGTTTGAGTTTTCCTTTCATTCCGAATCTCGTTATTCCTTTGGTTGGTGATACCTTCAGGAAAACATAGTCACCGGTGTTGAATTGTAAATCGGATCTTCTCTGATCAGCGTAGTTCTTTTGGCGGCTTTGGGCGGTCTTCAGATTATTGTGGACTACTTTGATTTTCTCAGACGTTTCCTTAATGATATCGGTCCTAGAAGCTGTCTTTCTCCGGTTTCTTCCCAATGGATTGGAGATCGACATTTCCTTCCATAAAGAGCTTCGAATGGTGCAATTCCGATACTGGCTTGATAGCTATTATTATAGGCAAATTCCGCTAATGCCAGATAATTGTCCCAACTACCACCCATTTCTAAGACTGAAGCTCTTAACATATCTTCTAGGATTTGAATAGTCCGTTCTAATTGTCCATCTGTTTATGGATGATAAGCAGTACTGAATTTCAGTTTTGTCCCAAGTTCTCGTTGTAGGCTTTCCCAAAATTTAGAAACAAATCGTGGATCTCGATCTGACACAATGGATGCAGGTACTCCATGCAGTCTGATAATTTCGTTTATATAAATTTGAGCTAACCGATCCCATGAGTACGTGGTTCGAATAGCCAGAAAATGTGCCGATTTAGTGAGTCAATCAACAATCACCCAGACAGCGTCATGATGTTTAGATGACCTCGGTAGACCCATGACAAAGTCCATTGTTATATCTTCCCACTTCCAACTCGGAATTGGAAGTGATTGTAGAAACCCTGATAGCTTCTTTCGCTCTGCTTTGAGCTGTTGACAAACTAGGCATTTTCTGACGTAATTCACAATCTCCCGCTTCATATTTCTCCACCAAAACATCTTTCTCAGGAATTCATGTGATTGCCCATGAGCCTTTGACTATTGAGGAAGATTTATCACATATCGAAGAGCCAGTGCAAATTTTGGGACAAAGGGATCAAGTGCTCCGATCAAAGACTATTCCTTTAGTCAAAGTTTTGTGGCGAAATCACTCCCAAGAAGAAGCTACCTGGGAACGAGAAGATGAAATCCGCGCCAAGTATCCCCACCTCTTTCCCTAGAATTGTATTCTCTCCAAATTTCGAAGACGAAATTTTTGTAAGAAGGGGAGAATTGTAAAGACCACAATCCTGAAAACCAGGAAAGTAATTCAGAACGACTTATGTAATTCAGATTATGATGGAATTAATCCAAAATAGTCTTTGACAAATATACTAACCCCCTATGTCTTAGTTTTCTTGCATACTCAAGCCCGATTCCTTTAATTTAAGTTTTAAACCTAAAAGCCAGGACTTAATTCGGGATGTGTTAGGCCATTCGGATTTTGAGGTAAATAATCTCAATTGATCCTTGACAGGTAGACTAACTTCCCATATAGTCATTTCCCAAAACCCCGACACCCGATCTTTTAAATTTCTATTCAAACCCGAAAGCCAGTGATGTGAATCGGGAGATGATAAGAAATTCGATTTGGGACAAAATTAATACTAGACGATCTTTAGTGTCTATACTAAGCTTCCATGTCCTAAATTTTTACAAACACATACCCGAACACCTTGAAATTAATCTTTCAAGATAATCGGCAAAATGGAAAAATTCAACAACCAAGGGGGCCTTATACTTAGCTGAATCCTAAGAATTCAGCATGAAATTTGCTACAGCACAAAGTAGAAGCCCAATTCAGCAAGGAGGGGTCCACGTTAGCCTCATTTCACCACCCAATTAACAGGATATATATACATTTTAGTAAAAGATATGCAACTGTCTGCTCCCCTAATATTTAGACTATTAAATTAGGGGAAGGGTATGGTGGCAGCAGTCTGCTTGGGACAGCAGCTGCTTTAGTAAAGAAGAGTCAGTAGCAAACGTGAGAAGAGGAGGAATAAACAGCAAGGATGATATGGCAAGACTTGATGACTCAGCCACTTAATTCTCATACTATAAGAAACGTGTGAGTAAGAGAGAAGAATAAAAGAGAGGAAAACGTGGGAGAAAAAAAAAAAGAGGAAGGCAGAAGGAAAACAGAAGGGAAAAATAAGGGAACCAAAAGAGCAAAGCTGGGAATCAAGGACAGCAAAGGGTTAGCTGAATATTTTGGCAAGTGAACTTCAACCCTTTCCTTGATTGTTGAGCAATTTTTGGCTACTTTCTATTGAGTATTGTTAATCCAATACTTGCATATGCTTCCCTAGTTATCATAAATTCATGAGGAGTTGCAAGAAAAATTTAAAAATGGGTGAACCGGCCCTGGACACATGATAGTGTCCAAAATCGGGTTCTGCTGTGGCAGTTCCTGATGTTTGCTTCATATCAACCGCTAAATGACCGAATCTGCCAACGACCAAAACTGGTCAAATGATCCTTATTTAATGAAGTAAAAGTGGGAAAAAAATGAGCCTCTGAATCGTTCAAGAAGGGGTTCAAAATCGGACCCAAAATCGGCTACAGAATCAGCTTACTGGTTCTGCAGATGTTGAAATTTCAGTTCCTGAAATTTAACCAAACACGCCCCAAAATGGATTGATCCGGAGTCCAACCCGACTCGATTTGCTAGTATTAGGTGTGGACTGTCACCATGTAAACCGGTGGCCCACGAAAATATGGGTCGGATATTGAACCGGACCTATGAACAGCAAGGGTCTTACTGAACTGCTTCTTTGAGCAGTTGGGGAAATAATTTTAAATAAAATACACCCCGAACCCAAAATGGGCCAAATCGGTGCCAGAAGTTAGCTAAGGCCTTGGAGGTGATATTCAAGTATCGCCTCATAAAAATCGGATCCAAATTAAATATAATTCGGACCCTCAAAGTTGGAACAAAATTTGTTTGCATCAACTAATGCTGATGCAGAATCTGTTCTGGGAATTTGGCCTGAACCAGTCAATATTTTGACTTGGACCGGCCCTAAACCAAATTTATTCTCAAACTTAAGTCCTTTGGCTACAAGAGGAAGCCCAGAACCGATCAAAAATAGGCCCGATTGAACCATAAAAAAAATTAGGGAAGCAGAACTATCCTAGGCAGTTCTGCTGAAACCCGAATGGGCAGTCTGTGTTGGTAGACTGAACCGGCCACCATCCGATCACCAAACCGGCCCAAATTTTGGCACGAAATAGCTAAGACCCATGTTCATGTTGTGTAAAAATATCTCGTGAAAATGGGCTATATAACTCAGTGAACCGGTCCCTCAAAGTCTTTCTCGAACCGGTTCACATGAACCGAAAAATTTCCGGAATATGAATAAAATATTCTAGACCTTCCCCGACTTGACTTACTAACATCAGTAAGTATTGAATTAACTTATGTAAGCTCCGGTAAATTCGGTAAATTAATTGGCCACCAAGTAAATTGAAAGACACTAAGTATGGAATAAAGTTTCATATGCATTTTTCTGCATGGTCAAGGCCTATGAAATATTATATTTGGATATCGTTTGCTATGTTAAACTATATTCATGAAAGTTTGGAAGGGACTCTATGAAAATATGAAAAATTCAGTTACGTCCAGTGACGTTCAGTTAAGTTCTGTTAAAGTTCGGTTATATAAGATCCCTTCAAAGTTGAAAAAGAAAAATTGGACCATGAATCTTTTTTAGATAGTGATATTCCCTGGCACGCCTTAGGATATTACAGTGAAAAATCGAAGAATTGCTTTTATACGGTCTGTCCGTTTCGGCCCCGTCTACCGGGATTATAGGTCGTACCGCCCGTCTCGGGGTGTAAGAAGGAGGACAAGAATTGGATTGTGGAATTAAGCATAATCCTAATTGTGGAAGTAAGCACAATCTATCCTATTGCTAGGATATTTGCCTTAGATTGTGTGGGTTAACACAATCCTTTGTTCGATTTATCCGCTCCGTTAGCTAGTGAGGCCCACTGGCCCTGGCCCCAGCCCCTAAAGATAAGGGAAAATAAATACAATCAATAAAAGCTGAGAAATAAAGAAAGGTAAATGCATTGCACTTCATGTATCTGCTCCTATTTATATATGTTAATGTATCCTCTGTATAAAATCCATACCTTTGTATGTTATGTACATTGCTAAGCATTTGGCTCACTCGCTTGCTATTTTCACTTCCCTTCAGTCGAGTCTCAAGAAATGATGAAGGACGAATAGGATTAGGAAAGAAGTTAAGGTGGCCATAATTTTGTTATGACACATATGTTGTACTTGGGATGATGAAAAGAAGAAAAAAATATATATGTGTACTGTATAAAGTTGTATCTTAGACATGTATTTTGATGATAATGGAATTGTTTCCGTTATGGTAAAACACAATATGCTCATCTCAATAACATCAATTTTATCTTTGTGTGCGGATAGGGTTAGTAATTGTGTAGGAGTGCATTGGGCCTTAATCCTAGGCCCACATCAGGGGAATACATAGGGATCATTTGGTGGGATAAAAGTGTATTATCAAACAATTAAGTCCTTAACGGTAAAAATATAGTGAAAATCGAAGTGAGATAGGCAGTTGGTCCAACCCACTTTAGAATTAACGGACAAAAATTACGAGCTTGCAATTTAGAGATAGGCATTGCTATTCAATGTCTATTATGCAAATTAGCTCAAAGTTTATAATATACATTACTTGCTTCTAGTTGTTTACAAATCTCAATATGCAAGTGATGATGGTGTTATGTAAATACTTCAGCCAACATAGACAGTAACATGCAAAGATATCGGGATAAGTTCTAAAGGTTTCTTAGGTTTATAATCATGCACGTTTAGAAATGAACTCATAGGAATGATCAAATCTTAATCCCTAACGTTTTCTTGAACAAGCAACTCAATAAGTTACCTAGACTTTTCTTAACCACCTCTGTTTACCCATTTGTCTAGGGGTGTATACAATGGAAACATGCACCATAGGGTTCTCTAAGATTAGCTAGTAAAATGAATATTCCTATCAGACATAATAACTTTATAAAAACTATATTACTTAACAATATCAGTAAAATAATCTGACAACTTGAGAAGTATTAGAAGTTTTACTACAAGGAATAAAGTGGGTCACATTAGAAAAAAATGATCTATAACAAAAATAGAATCATATTTTTTAGGATATACGGAAAATCTAATACAATGTCCATACTTGCATGCCGCAAAGGACTACAAGGAACAAGCAAAGAGGTGTGGAGGCCAATGTTCTACTTCTTATACTTGGCTAGTTGATATGTTAGACATATGTAAACTCTCTTAGCCATATCTTTCTTTAAGCTAGGACAATAAATCGCTTAACTTTGGCCATTGTCTAGTCACACCCAAAATAGCCAAATAGGTTGCCGAATAAAGTGGGTCACATTAGAAAAAAATGATCTATAACAAAAATAGAATTATATTTCTTAGGATATGCAAAAGATCTAATACAATTTCCATACTTGCATGCCGCAAAGGACTACAAGGAACAAGCAAAGAGGTGTGGAGGCCAGTGTTCTACTTCTTATACTTGGCTAGTTGATATGTTTGACATATGTAAACTCTCTTAGCCATATCTTTCTTTAAACTAGGACAATAAATCGCTTAACCTTGGCCATTGTCTAGTCACACCCAAAATAGCCAAATAGGTTGCTGAACATAAACCTTTGAGACTATGAAATATTGAACGGAAGTTCTAGGAATACGAAGTTTATTGGCTCCAAACAAATACCTATCCTGAATGCTAAAATCATAGGTGGTTTTAAGCTGTGTGCTTTGCAAAGCTAAAAAGATAATCCTAAAAACAAGTAAGAATTGTATTCCTCCTTCAGTCTTTTAAACCCAACAACCTTAACTTGAATAACAAATAAGATAAGCACTCAATGACTCAAGGAACTCACATCTGTCACTTGTTTTTGAACTCTTTTCTTATATTTTATGATAAAAGAATAGGCTTGCAAATATTCAATCCAATGACCATACTAAGGCTCAATTTCTTTCGGGAGCTAAGAAAGTAAAAAGTTTCATGATCAAAATAAAGGACAAACCCCTACAATTATTTGCAATGACATTCCAGCAGTAATTGCATACAATTCCTTATCATAAGTAAATTATCATTGCATGGAATCATTCAACTACTCACTAAAGTAGGCAACTAGATGACGTTCTCGACTAAGGACTCCATTAATATCTACACCCGATGCTTCACACTCCACCTCAAATGCTTTTGAAAACTTACGGAGCTGCATGACTTGGGTTTTGTCATCCTCTTTTTAACACTCTCAAAAGCTCTAGCATCAGGAGACTAATGAAATTCACCTCTCTTCGTGCACTCGGTGAAAGAATCCATATTCGTGTTAAACCCCTTAATAATCTGACAACAGAAAGTAGCTAAACAATGACAACCCCAAACTTCATGGGTAGGTTTGAGTTCAGTCAAATATTTGATTGCCTGAATCTTTTGTAGGGTTGGCAAACTCAATAAGAGGAGACTATAAAACCCAAAAAAGCAACACTATTAGTCAAGAATGAGCACTTCATAAGTTGGCATATAGACTGTCTTTTCTAAGTGTAGTACAAATCAGTGTGAGATAATCCAAGTGCTGCTCCTTGGTCTATATTAAATAAAGAAATTATCAAAATAGACTACTAGGAATTATCCTATAAAAGGTTGTAAGGCCTGCGTGTATAACCTGTAGGAAATTACTAGGGGCATTATAGAGACAAAAGACACGGACAACTACTCATAAGGATCACCCTTCATCTTGCAAGCTATCTTTCACTCAGCGATTGGGCAAATCTTAATCTTAATTCTGCCACTAACCATCATATCAACATATCAAGCATATGGATGAGAAAAATATTTTATAGTGATCTTATTGATAGATTTGTTATCCATGCACATTCTCCAAGATCCATCTTTCTTAGGTATCAAAAGAACTACTAGTGCACATGGACTTAAGACTCTCAAGGATGAACCATTGTGAAGTAGTTTCTTGACTTGCCTTTAGAGCTCAGTATACTTAGTGGAATTCATCTTATAATGAGGTAAATTTGAAAAAAATATACCCAGAACAGTCTATGCCATGTTGAATGTTACATAAAGACATTATGTGATTTAGAAGGTCATTAGGGAAGACATTATAAAGTCCTGAAGGGCCCGATGGGTCTCACTGTGTATCACCACTAGAGAGTATGATAGCATACACAATATCTTCGCCTATAATTATATGTTTAAATTCTGTAGGGTTGATGTTGCATAGCTCTTTCATCTCTACCATGTCCTTTCCCTAGTGGATGCTAGGCTTTTGGAGGCAATAGGTAGACATAAAACTTCTTGTCTTTGTGAACAAAAGAGCACAAGCTGGAGCAGCATTGTATTGTCACATTCAAATCGCACTCAAGTCAACCTAGAATGATAGGACCCACAACATAGGAATGACACCTCACTAGATTTGATTATTGTACTCTAAGAATCGAATAGGCTTGAGATAGTGATCCATAGCCAATGTGGAAGAGATAATGATCCAAGAGATATCGTATGGATTATTATGTTGGACATTTTCAACCTAAAATAGGAAACGGTGTTAGCCAAGACTATATTAATGCAACTACCGCTATAACATTTAGCTTTCCCATTGACCTTGATGTAAGAGTGGAAAAAGGCAAGACAACACCACTCATCGGCCTCTTCGAGTTTGGGTCTAGGCATGTTGTACAACACCAAAAAGAGGTATTAGGTGCAAAAAGACAAAAGCCTAGGAGTGGTAACACCCCTAAAGGGTAAGTTTCCTCCTAAAATTATCATGTAGAACTTGCTTAAATCTACTTAAAATTGTGACCTCATGCTCTATTATGTCGAGACTCATCAAATTGAGTGGCATACTCAATCACAAGCTAGTTATCTTGGTGAAAAACATTCCATCAGTATTATAAATTACTATCATTGATGAAAATATTGGTATTGGTTAAGACCATATTGGCAATAGAGAATATGCATTATTTTCAGATATAATAGAAAAAAAATTAAAATTATAAGTTGATATGCATTTATTAACCAATATTTTGAATGTCGGTTGATATATTACGATATATAGTATATATGACAACATACAGTGATTTTTTTCATGATGCTGATTAATACTAATATTGGGGAGCCCAATAACAATATATCTTCCAATATTTCCATTTATGATTATTATTGTAAAAACAAGGAAACTATTTCTCTTGAAAGCATAATTTCATCTCGGTTGAACACTCAACAAAGGCCTCTTGATGCTTGAACAGGAGACCTTTGACATTCTCCCAAAATATTTTAGCATTCCTAATAAACTCAAGGTGAGCAAAATGCACTCTCATCCTCATACACCCCATACCACCCAAAAAAACGAGCTATATCTTGAACTCATTAAATAAAAACTTAAGGGTCTAGGAAACCATTAGATGTAGGGATATTTAATTTGATATTTCTAAAGAGTTATTCATCCTAATTCCGCTCTTGATCATAATAACATCTTGTAGTCACGTCTATGAGATACTTGGCTATCAGTATTTGATGACTAATGTCCTATTTCTAAAGGGGAAACCCGATAAACTAGGTTCATATTTGTCTGATAGGTAGTGGCTAGGTCTTCTTGGATGGCCATGATGCGCTTTTGCAGTTATTATTCAATGATGTCTAATTGGGATAGCTGCTCAATTAAGGCTTTAAACTGATAGGGTCCATGCCTAAGTCAATGCTTACATAGGAAACAAAATGAACACTATGCAAGTGCATGCAACACCGTAACTAACGTGGTTGACATTAATAAACAACTAGTGCAATCAATTGAGTGCATAAACGAGAGCCAAATGCAAGACAAAAGATTTCCTTTCTTTTATTTGGGCATTGGTATGATTCAAATAATTAACAAAAATTACAAATCTATTAAAATAGTAAAGCAAAGACCAAATACAATACTACTAAATATCCACTATGAAGATAAACTATATAAAAAATGAGAGTAAAGGAAGGTCTTTTTAATATGTTGTTTTTAGTAGTGATAAAAGAAATATGGTAAAGTAATAAAATTATTGGAATAGATTAGCATTTAGAAATTTAGAAATTTCTAAATGAGACCCTGTGCACTATTAGATATATACTAAAGGAAATTTAATGTGTTAAATTTTAGAAAAAAAGGAATAAGTTAGCATTTAGACAAAATAATTACTATTAAAGAAACGTAAAGGAATTACTAAAATAAAGGGAAATGAATGCACCCGCCAAGCAAGAAGGATAATTCAAATGAATTGCATGTAAACTAAACAAGACCCTGTGCTGCTGGACCGAGGGCTTAAACAAGTGTATGTTAGATAAACTTGGACTTTGTGTGGTAGGCCCAATACTCAAACTCAGGCATATGAGCTAAAAAATTTGATAGCTTCCCCTCTCTTACAGCCTCACCTAGCTTCCTAGCCCTTTCTCTACCTTTCGCACTCTGCTTGCTCCGTTGCTTAGTCTATTCTCCTGCTAAACAAGCTCACCTAAGAAAACGGAAGTTATTTGTTCTATCTACACTCACAAAGCTAGCAGATATGCAGTTTTCTCCCTAATGTCAATTGTCATTTTCTCTTGATTGAAGAATCAAAGGCGGCGTTCTAAGGAAGGGGCTTTCATATGAGGTTTTGTTATCAGGGTTAGGGTGTTTTGATTGAAAATAAGAAAGGTGTCTCAGCTAGGGTCTTGGGAAGAGCAGGGTTGCTTGTTCCAATCAGATGAATCTGGAGTCTGGATCCTTCTTCGTCATTGGATGTTTGTTGGAGAACAACTTCAGAAAGAGTAGTGTCTTCTCACATGAGCCACTTTCCACCAGGATGGGATGTTATGGAATGCTAATATTGCTGTGTATTTGGCCCATGGAAAATGAAAGGTAGGGATAAGTGCAAATTTTAATGTTTCATTTGCAAGGACAATGGGAATATCACTGCAAATTGTTCGGAAAACAACTTGTAGCTATGGCAAGAAACAAGGGCATATTATCAAATGTGGTCCTGCCTGATCTCAAAATTGATGAACTAATGGATATCAAGCAGATACCAATGCTACCAGTGACATCATCAATCATTATTGCAATTTCTGGACACTTTAGTCTTACTCCAAAAATGGTATAATAGATGATTCAAGGTGATGATATCACGTTATTTCAATCTTGGCTTGTTGATTCTGGACATCAATTCATATGATTAACTCACTTGATGCTTTGAGGAATGTTCGTAGGTGTCATGGGTCATCTCATAATCAGATTGGTAATGGGAGTTCTTATTGAGGGTCACAGCAATATTAATCCCCTTTTCAATGATGGTTTTCTATCACCTGGACTGTTCATTAGTCTTATCCTGGTTAGAAAAATTAATTGATAACAACTTTGATGTTTATTTCTCTCATGATGGTTTTTTCTTTAATAGGATGTTGTCAGGGAAAATGCTCGCAAATGGGCCTAAGGCTAGAAAATTATTTCTGGCACATTTTTTCATTCATAATTCTTTATCTTCTGCTTGTACTACTATTAATAGGAGCAGTACCATTAGACACAAACGTGTGGACCATTCTAACTTGATCATGTTTTCTCCAATGTTAAACTTTGGTTTGTTGGGTAATAAAAAACAAATTTCTTATAATCTATCTTTTGATCGCCTTGCATGTAAATTAGGTAAGAGTAAAAATCTTCCTTTTCCCTCCTACAGCAGCAAATTTTTCATGTTGTGCATAGTGATGTGCTGTTATTGCGCCTATTATTTCTCATACTAAGTAAAATTATTTCATGAAATAGATGACCATGGTCAGTTTACATGGATTTATTTCCTTCTTTCCAAATTTGAGGTATGTTCCGTATATCAGACCTTTATGGCATATGTTGAAAATCAATTATGTACAAATATTAAGGTTTCAAGGTATGATTCGGGTGAGGAATATATGTCTTCAGACTTTCATGCCTTTCTATGTCAAATAGGTACTGTCTCACAATGCTCATGTCCCTATACTTGGCAACAAAATGGATGGCCAAATGAAAACAACTGAGATTGGACAGATGTTTGTACCTTATTGGTTGAGTCCTTTTGTCACGACTAGGTTTAAATCTCTTATTACTTAGGAGTGAGTAAGAACAAGATCAATATACCACAAACCTATTTTTGTTTATTTATAGATCAAAAGTACACCCTTCTTATATTCCATAATAGCACATAAACAATACCGAACTAGTAAGATACATGCTACATCAACAAAGTCTTCATACTCTAGCACTACAAATGCAACGCCTACATCAATGTCTTGCTCATAGAAATCCATTCTAAATCTCACTTCCCTTATTTTCTAAGTTTTGGTACTTGCTAGCTAAACCTGGAGGATAAAGAAATAGATAATAGATGAGCCGAGTGCCTAGTAAATAATTTCAAAATCAGAGTATCAAAAGAAAATGCATAGAGTTTAAATATAGCAATGCAACAAATTATATGATCACATGTATCAAGTAACAGAATCTAGAAGGATGATATTTCTTCCACTGTGGAATTAAGGCTAATGCATTTACAACCCAATTAGTTTGGTATTTGTTTTATTTGGACTACTCTCCATCACTTTACTAGGTAATGCCAATAGTATTCTACCACGTCTATGGTCTAGCCATTATTAACACACAACAATACGCATAGGTTCTACAGGAAGAAATATATCACACAGAATATTCAGCCTTGAGACTTATAAGAATGGTGTCAGTATTGGACAATGTTAACTATACTAAGGTACCTCATGCCTATACATCCGAATACAATAGTGTCTTCATACTTCCTTTACCTTATCCATGGAATGCAGAGTATAATATCGTACTACATTTGACCAAAACACAGAATATTCAGCAACCATATACGGACAATTCTGTATTTTTTTCAAGTATAGTCATCTACTATACCCTACCAAGATTGGTAAATTAATAATTGATCTTTTGGTTTACCTGAACAAATGTCAAAAGATATTTAAATGATCCAATTAGAGTTGCTAGAGGCCCTTTAGTATTTCTGAATTCCAGAATCTACAATCATTAAAATCCTTAGCAAGTGGAAGCTTTCTAACCGTCTGCGCTTACTAAATTTGCTTACGAAGGCAATTATTTGAAGTTATAATCCTCAATTCTTTGTTTGAATCCTTCAAATAGAAGCCAAGTTTCCCAAACAAGTTCATCCCACCCTTTTTAATCGAGTTGGACCATAAAATTCAGTTTATCTCAAAGATTGTTCGAACACTGTTCAAATGCCACAGGCCCAGAGTTGCTTGTGCTGCTCTCGTTCTTCAAAAAAAGCCTTGATTTGATCTGTTTACTTAATTTTGACTTCGGTTAATTATCAAAATCATAATATATAACCCAAATGAGAGAATTTAATCGAAAGAAATAATCTACAACCCAAAATTAAACCATAAACTCAAACATTTTAGAAAAACCCTAATTTTTTATATCCTTTAAAATTCAAACAAATTCTCTTATACGTGGAACATTTGGCAACTCCTAATTGTTATTTTAGCAACTAGACACCTTCATAAGTACCGAATGAAAGAAAGACATTGAAATTACTTACCCAAATTTGCATATTAATTATCTTTTCCAGTTCTGTTTTTCTTTATCTGTTTCTTTATTTTTCTCACTCAAAATAACTCTTTATAATTACAGAAATTTTGGAACAATTATTGTTGCAGGAATTGAATATAATCGGTATAACTTCATCAATTTTTTTCAATTATAAAACATGCATGACATTTAAACTTAAGAATTCAGGTATTAAACATAATCTATGCAATTTTTTCAAGTATAAAAATATGCATGCACAATTATATGGTAATCTGAGACACATAAAAATACATACTTAAAGATTTGAGACATGCAAGTATGATAATGCATAAACTAATTACTTAAATATAATGTGCATGGATTCAAGACATCTATTTCATAAAAATTGCATGACATATAAGTAGAATCACATGTATGCAAGGTATAAACACTTTATGTACAAAATTAACAAATATATAAATACTTGAAACAATAAATGCTCAAAGAGATAAAGAAAGATTAGTAACAAAGGAAAGAAAGTTTGAATGCACTTGTCTTATACTTGGATTTAGTAAAGATTTCTTGAGTTTCTCTTAGTTTTCCCCTTCATCCTTCTCTTTCTCTCTCTCTCCCATGTTTCTCTTTCTCTCTCTCTCCCATGTTTCTCTTTCTCTCTCTTTTGTCCAAAATCATGCAAAAATGACTAAAAATCAGCTAAGGGGCCTTAAATAAAAATATAGGCACATCTATGCATGTCAGGTTCCAAGGCATAATCTGTACGGCACATGAACATCTTTCCAACACGTATCAAGTGCCAATACTCTGTTCTAAACACGCATGTGTGTCAATCAAGTGCAATTTATCTGCCTAAAATACATACAAGTGTCCCAAAAGCATCTCTCAAGCGTGACCTTACTGTCCAAAACATGCAAATGCGTGGGTCAGACGTCACTCAAACATCACTCGATTTGACTTATTTCCGATCAAAATTAATTTTGCCCAAAACCTCTATTGACATTGATAATTTCAACTTAATTTTAATTAATCATTATTAAAAATATAATTTAGAATCCATACCTTATATTTCTCCACTCATAAAAATTTCATTCCCGAAATTTCGCAACCTCATCGCGAAAATAAATGTGGATATTTCTTTCGGATCTCATATTTTCTCTCCCAATTGACTTCCTCGAAAGAATGGTTTCTCTATAAGACTTCCACCAATGGAATCACCTTTGCTCTAAATCGGTTCCTCGATATATAACAAATCCTCACTAATCCTCAATGGTTTATGATCAATAATGTGTAAGGGGCCGTGTACATACTTTTGAAGTATCGAAACATGAAAAACATTATGGACATCCTCTAAGCTTGGAGGTAAAGCTAACCTATACGCCACTTCTCCTATCCTTTGAAAAATCTCAAAATGCCTAGTAAATCTTGGCTTTAATTTTCATTTAAGCCTAAATCGAGGCTCCCTTCAATGGATATATCTTCAAAAATACGTCATCCCTGACATCGAAACTCAACTCCGATCTTCTACTATTATCATAATTCTTCTGTTAACTTTGAGCAATATTCGATCAGTCTTAGATTAGCTGAATCTTATAAAATGCCTCTTGGATAACTTCTGGTCCCAATAATCTCCTATCTCCAATTTCCTCATAATAAATGGGGAACGACATTTCCTCCCATATAAAGTTTCGAATGAGGCCATACCGATGCTTGCTAGATAGCTATTATTGTATATAAATTTGGCTAATGGTAGATAATCGTCGCAATTTTCTTTCATCTCAAATACTAAAACCCATAACATATCCTCTAGAATTTGGATCGTTCGCTTCGACTGCTCATCCGTTTGAGAATGATAAACTATACTAAACTTCAAACTGGTACCCAACTCCCGATGTAAACTTTCTCAAAATTTCAATTCAAACCTTGGGTTTTGATCAAATAGAATCAAAACTAGTATTTAGTGAAGTCTAACTTTCTTGTTAATGTATAATCTCAATAAACGATCTCCGAGGAATGTCATTTGAACAATAATAATGTGGGCTTACTTGGTTAGCTGATCTACGATTACCTAAATAGCATCATGATTCCTTGATGTTTTTAACAAATCCATCACAAAGTCCATTGTTATATGCACCCACTTCTAGCTAGGGGTTGACATAGGCTGCAAAAGACCCGGTGGCTTCCTGTGCTTGACCTTTAATTGCCGACAGATTAAGCACCCTCTCACCTAGGCTGCAATTTCTCTCTTCATATTGCGCCACCAAAAGATCTTCAAATCTTGATACATTTTATTAAACCCTGAGTGGATAGTATAATTTGATTGATGAGTTTTATTCATAATCTCTTCCTTTAATTCCTTAATATTTGGTACAAATATTCGCTCTTGAAACCTTAATACTCCATTAGCTTAGATATTAAAATCTACACTTGACTCCCCGCTCAAATCATTGTTAATGTCCACTAGAAATGAATCGTCCATTTAAGTTCTTTTAATTCTTTCCATTATCTCCAGTTGCACCTGAAAAATATGATAAAATCATTCGCATACCTTGGAAATGCCTTTTTATATCACATTCTTTCAGGCAATCCAATAGTTCTATCTCTTTGATCCTCAAATGAGCCATCAAATTTGTCGTTTGGCGGTTCAAGGCATCCGTTACTACATTGGCCTTCCCTGGTTGATAATGGATTTCATAATCGTAGTCCTTCAAAAGGTCTATCCACCTCATTTTTTCCAAATTCAGCTCCTTATTGAAGAACAAGTAATTAGGACTTTTGTAATCTAAATACACTAAAAATCTCTCTTTATAAAGATAGTGCCTCCGGATTTTTAATGCAAAGAACACCGCCACCAATTCCAAATCATGCATCGGACAATTCTTTCCATACATCTTTAATTGCCTCGATCCATACACAATCATCTTCCTATATTGCATGAAGACGCGCCCCAATCCGATCTTTAATGCATCACAATAAACCACAAATCTTTCGGATCCTTCTGATATCACTAGGATTGGGGTGGTCTTCAAGCGGTCTTTAACGCCTGGAAAGTCCTTTCACATTCTTTGGTCCACATGAATTTCACTTTCTTCTGCGTCAAGCAAGTCAAAGGCATAGTAATCCTTAAATTTTTCACAAACTTTCAATAATAGCCAGCCATTCAGAGAAAACTCCGAACTTCTGATACCCTTGTTGGTCAGCTCAAATTGATTATAGATTCAATCTTCTTAGAATGACAGAATTACCTCCCTTCAAGATTACATGGCCCAAAAACATCACTTCCTTCAGTGAAAATTCACATTCTTTAGCTTTATATATAACCTCTTTTCCCAAAGGATCTATAGAGCGATCATCAAATGCATTTCATACTCATCATGGCTTTTTGAATATATCAAAATATTGTCAATAAACAACACCATAAACTTATCAGGGTAGGGCTAGAATACTCGATTCATCAACTCCATAAAAGCTACATAAACATTAGTTAACCCAAAAGACATAATCAATAACTCAAAATGCTCATATCTCGTTTAAAAAGCCATTTTCGCCACGTCCGCCTTCTTATTTAGCAATTGATGATAATCCGAACGAAGATCTATATTTGAAAACACTTGTTCCCCTTGCAATTGATTAAATAAATCATCAATTCTTGGCAACGGGTACTTATTTTTAATGGTTATCTTATTCAACTCCTAATAATCTATACACAGCCATGCAGACCCATCCTTCTTCATGAATAATGCTGGCATACCCTATAATGACACAATCGGCCTAATGAAGCCTTCCTTTAACAATTCTTGCAATTGCTTTAATTTTTTCAATTTTGATGGTGTCATTTTATATGGAGCATTTGACACTAGCGCTATTCTTGGCATAATCTTTATCTTGAATTCAATATCCCAATTTGGCGGCAAGCTTCGAAGATCCTCCGAAAAGACATTTTTAAAGTCACACACAACTGGAATCTCTTTTATTGGAACATTGTAGCTCTCAATGGGAGTTACATAAGTCAAATAGGCTTACCACCCACTTCTCATCAAATTACATGCATACAAAACCGAAACATATAGATGGATTGCTTTTGTATTATTCCTTGGAAGGGCTCATAACTCGGAATTGAAAAATGTACCCTCTTATGGAAACAATCTATGCTAACATGGTAACTTGCTAATAAATCAATGCCTAGAATTACATCAAAAATCATGCATGTCCAACAAGACCAAATTTACAACCAACTCAAAACCGTTCACCTAAACAATGCACCTCGGGTATACAATATTAGTCACTAAAGATAGTGCCATAAGTGTTGACACTACTAACGAAAAATTCATGATTCTACAAGACGACAACAAATGACATACATTTTGGAAACAGTAACACTAACCCATATTCAGATCAAAATTAAGTGTTAGACCAACGTGAGTCGGGCCCAATTAGCACTTGATGTGTGCCTAACTCACATGAGTATGTTTTGGACAGAATGCTCATACTTGAGATACGCACGAGTGGTGCTCCTAAGTGTTTATTCTAGAATATCACAGCGCGAAAGTATAAAAAATTGTAAGTTTACCTCTTACCACCGTTGGAGATGCATCTTTCTCTTGGGTGGTCACCACAAAAGCTCTCTGAAACACTTCTTCGCCATTTGCTTCAAGGGATGAGGACAATCCTTGATCATATGGCTAGAGTAGCTATAGTAGAAGCATACCTCAAATAATTTTTAGCAGGGCCTCCCTCCATACGCTTTTCCAAAATGAGGGGACACAAGTTTTAATTGTTGATGGCATAGTATACCCTGAAGTTCAGCTCATTTCTTCCCCTAATCCATCAACTCTGTTCTCTTGTGGGATCCTCCTATTCTCGAGCTTTGGCCTCCACAGCTAGCAGTTTTCTTCTTAAAGAACTTATCCCTCTCCAGCTCTTATTCGAAAAGGAGGGCTCAAGTTAACACTTCTCCATAGGTCATCAACCTCAAAGTCACTAGCTACTTACGAATGGTGTTGTTTGGTCCTTACAAGAATTTTCTCACTTTTCTCACCACGTCATATTCCCTTGCCACAAACGGACAAATTCTTCTTTTTGCTCCCTTAAACTTGTAGGAAAGTATTTCTCCACAAATACTTCCCACAAAATCTGCTTGTTCTCGTGCTCTAGAATTCTCTTCTTTATGAACCGCCAATTGTCTGCCTCTCCTTCTAGCTTGTAGGAGGCAAATATGACTTTTTTGTCCTTGAGGTAATGAATTACTTCATAAACTTTCTAAATCTGCCGGATCTAAATCTCCGCCTTCGTGGGATTTAGATCTCCCATGAACATTGGCACCCGCTTATTAGTAAATCGATCATACAATGTCATGGCTTGGATTTTGCGGTCTCTGGACCATTCTACCTATCACGTATGCCATCTTAGCAATGATAGGGAGATATTTCTCCTCTCGATCGGGGCGAGAACTCAGTCCACCTTGTCCAGCTGACATCTTCCTATCCTATCATTTGACAATTAGCCAAATTAAATCGTTAGATCAAATAAGATATTTTCCTTACGACTTCTCTGATACCATTCTATTGTCACGTCCCTGATTTTGAAGTCCGATTATATTAATTCTTAATCCTTAATTAGCTTTAATTTGATTTTAGTCCTTAATTATTCAAATTTCAATTATTCAAAAGGCATTGGGACACAAACCTGAAAATCCAATACCGACAAATGACACAAAATAACATAACAAATCAATTGCATGACTTGAAATGCCACACTCGAAAGTGGCTTTGAATACCAACAATAGATAACCTTAAAACATACTTAATGAAAAGTATTCATACTAAATCAAAGTAATCAAAAATATGATTTAACCAAACTGCTAAAGAAAACCATAATCAAACTTAACACCGACATCAAACATCATGACTAGCTGATATTAGAATATTTAATAACTGAAGCAAATAAACAAACTATAAACTATTGTTCTCTCTCTAATTAACAATACATAAACTAATCTGAGAATCTTAATCTAGTCCTGAACAGCTATTCCTTCCAACCGATCACCTATAAGCACCGAATCCTTTAGTATGAAAGGTTTGCGAAATAAAAATAAAAGTGAACCAATCACTTAGTAAGGCATATGAATTTTCATAACACACACACATAAATATCAAGAGACATGCTGGAATATGACATGATTAATACCCAAAAAACTGAAAGCATTACTTCGTAAACTTATCATGCATTATCCAAAACTGATTATCAATTTTAACAAACTATACAAATATTTGAAATATGGTCAAATCATGGAAAAATATTGAAGGCCAAGGATCAATGATGACCTCACCAACAAATGACAAATATCGTAACTCGGCTTCTGCATAACTAAAATCTATATACTACTTCTCAAGACTCACAGGTGGGCCATCGATATTTAACCTTATATATAAGAATGAACGCCACCTTTTTGACCTGCGAATAATAGATGCGTCCTTTGATTTACTTATAATATATTAGAATAAATCTGAATATATTCTGTCAATTATCTACAACGGTCTATACATAATTCAACTGAATACTCTTATCAAATATGAACATATTCTTATATTTTCTCATTCCAGATAAAATGCAAATATCATTATTTTTATGTAAAGTTTTCATTTTATTTCTTTAAATACATAACATGCAGTAAAATTAGATTCATGCAGGAATTTCAGCTTGTATTTTAGAAACATGTAGGAATAAGTTTATGTAATTTGTAAACATGTAGGGTTATTATTAGGTCTTTAACACAATCATAATAATTTTATCAATTCTTTTCAATTATAAAACATACATGACATTTAAGCTTAAGAATTCACAAATTAAACATAATCTATATAATTTCCTCAACTATAAAAACATGCATAATTATATGGTAATCCAAGACATGTAGAAACACATACTTAAAGATTTGATACATGTGAGCACGATATTGCATAACCTCATCACTTAAATATAACGTACATGAGTTCAAGGCATGTATTTTATAAAAATTGCATAATATGGGAGTGAAATTACATACATGTAAGGTATAAATACTATATACAAAAATAACACATGCATGAGCATTTGAAATAATAAATGCTCAAAAAGGTAAGAAAAAATTAGCAACAAAAGAAAGAAGACTTGAATAGACTTGCCTTATACTTGAATTTAGTAAAGATTTCTTGAAAATCTCTTAGTTTTCCCATTCTTTAGTGTTCTCTCTTCCTCTCTTCTATCTCTCTTCTCTCCAAAATCATAAAAAATGACTAAAAATCAACCAATGGGGCCTTAAATAGAAAATTAGCACATAGGCACGTATCAGACGTCAAGGTATAATTCGTATGGCACATAAGCGTCCCTCAGGTGTGCATTAGGAGTCAACACTCTGTTCTAAATATGGACGTGTCAATTGGGCGTGTATCTGATGCAACCAATCCGCATAAAATACGCACGAGCACCCAAAGGAGTCTATCAAGCGCAAATTTACTGTCCAAAATACAAATATGCGTAAGTCAAACATTGGTCAGACGTCACTCAATTTAACTTAATTCAATTAGAAACTAAAACCTCAATTGACTTCAATAAATTCATCAACTTAATTTCAATTAATCATAATTAAAATATAATTTGGGATCTATGCATTATATTTTTAGTTAGTAAAGTCTCTGAATTATTCTTCAATTAAGTTGTCAAGCTTCCCAAAGTTTCTGTTAATATTGTTTCAAATAGAGATAAGGTTTTTACTGGGTTGTTTTGGAAATCATTGAACTCCACAAGTACTTCCTATAACCCACAAACCAATGGGCAAACAGAACGAATTAATCAATGCACTGAGACATATTAAAGATGTATAGCAGCACAGAAACTAAATCATTGGTGAAAATGGTTAGCTTTAGCTAAACGGTGGCATAACTCCACCAATCACCAAACCATTAAAATGACTCCTTTTCAGGCTTAATATGGTTTTCTTCCTCCACAAATACAATATAGAGAAGACACACCAATTGTGGCCTTTGTGGCAGATTTGATACAGAAAGGAAGCACATGCCTCATCTCTTGAAGGAAAAACTGGCTGAATAATAGAATGTGGAGATATGCCAACATGAAGAGATCAGAACGCAACTTTGAAGTGGGTGCAATAGTATATGTGAAACTCCAACCACATAGACAAACTTTGATTGCATTAAGAAAGAGATTAGAACAGAATTTGAAGCTGTTAGCCAAGTATTATGGTCCTTACAAGATCATTGCAAAGATAGGAGAAGTTGCTTACAAATTGAAGTTACCAGCGGATTCTGAAATCCATTCTATTTTTCATGTATCATTGTTGAAGGAGAAAATTGACAGGCATAGTCATATCCTCACACAATTACCTGCTATGGATGATAATCAGGAAGTAGAAATGGGACCTTTTCAAATCCTCAAAACCCAAATAATATATCACCAAGGAAAATAGGTGAAGCAATTGTTGGTTCATTGGGCCAATCTACAAAATGAAGATGCTACATGGAAAGATGAAACATTCATGAAATCTCAATTTCTAAAATTTTACCTTGAGGACAAGAAAAATCTGCAGGGGAGGATATTGTCATGTAATGATAGATGAGGATGATCAAAGCACAACACAACCGAGTCAGCTTGGATGGATCAGCATGGCACAACAGTAAAAGCATCAGCATTTGACCGCCAGTATGGATGGATCAGATGTGGCTGGATCAGTTAGTTAGAAGTAGTAAAAGTTAGTTAATTGAGTTGTTAATTAGCTGAGAATAGTGCAACCATACATATAAGGCATGATGGCACTTGTATCGCTATGATGAAAATAAACGTCACTATCAACAAATGAAGGAGTGATATTATAAAACCCCTCTTTGTTCTTCTTTTTTTTCCAAAAATAGGAAGTTTCTTATTGAACTTACTCTTTCTGAACTCTCTCCTTTCTCTACTCTCTTTTCCTTCCTTACCTTCCTGTTCTGTTTCTTCTCCCTCTGTTTTCACTCTTTCTCATCGTCTAACCGGAATTCTTTCCTATTTCCTACCTCATTCTGAATCCAACAATTCACTCTATTCCATATACAACAGATTACTTTGCAGTCTATTTCCTCTACAGTTTTCTATTCTTAATATTTTCTCTCTAGCTTGTATTGTTGTCACCAATGAAAGTAATGTATGTCATAAAATATCAAACCATCCAAATTTCATCATTTTGACTCATCTTATGAAATATGATTACCTGGAGAACAAAAAAGCGCTTCTTCTTTTAATGTGTTATATGATTGTGATACTTGTAAACTTGGTAAAGGAAAGCTTCACCCTTTCCTTTATATAGTAGTCGTGCCTCAACAAATTTTGAGATTATTCACACTAGTTTGTGGAATGAGTTGGGTATTTTGCAAGCTCAGTATAAATATTTTGTTACGTTCATTGATAACTATAGTTGTTTCACTTGGATATACTTTATTCACTCACAATATTCGATATTTTCTGCTCTTCAGAATTTCGTTGCTTTTGTTGAATCACAATTCTCTACATCTATAGAAGTCTTATACTCTGACTTTGGGGAAAATATATGTCTAATACCATCTAGATTTATCTAAACACAAAATGTATTATTTCTCAATATTCATGTCCTTATACTCCACAATAGAATGGGATAGTGGAGCGTAAAATCATCACTTCTTGGACGTTGTTCATAAATTGTTGATTGAATATTTTATATCTACTAAATTTTGGCTTGAAGCCCTCGCAACTACTACTTATTTGATTAATTGCTTGCCATCACAAATTCTACATTAGGACTATCCTTATTTTTGCTTGTTTGGTATAACTCCTAACTACCACTCTCTTCATACATTTGGTCATGTGTCTTTTGTTCACTTACCATACATGGTACGTCACCATCTTGCTGCTTAAGCTGTTAAATGTGTATTTTTCGGGTATAGTAATGCATATAAAGGGTTTCTATGTTACAATTTAGAGTCTAATAAGCTCCATATTTCTCATCATATGGTTTTTTTCAAAATCCAATATTTCTTCCAATCTCGTGTACTTCATGACTCCACTTCTATTAGTCTCACTACTTTTAATGAAATGTCTCTTCCTGTTGAAAGATTTAAGCTTGGGATAGTGTATCAAAGATGTCACCCACTCCTTCCTAACAATAAGTAGACACCCGATTCCATCGCACCTAAACATTGACAGTCAACTCAGATAACTTGACCTCTCAATACGTACACTTTTCTCATATGACACTTCAAGCAACCATAGATACTACCTCTATATCTTCATTTTACTCACATGCTTCCACTCAAGCATGTTGGAAGCACGTTATGCAAAAAGAGTTCCACAAGCTTCAGGAAATCATAACGGGGACATAGTACCTTCTCCCGATATGGTAAAGTTTATTGGATGTAAATGGTTACATGTTATCATACTTAGACCAGATGGCACTGTAAAAAGGAATAAGGCGCACTTGGTGGCTTCTAGAAATTGCCAAGCATATGGTCTTAACTACAAGGATATGTTCATACCCGTAGCCAAAAATGACTATTGTGCACACCGTTATTGCTCCTGCTGCCTCAAAAGGTTGGTTTCTTCGATAGATTAATGTGAAGAATACATTTTTACATGAGTATCTCAAGGAAAAAATCTATATGACTCCTCCAATATGTCACACCTCCAAAGTTTTGTTGGTTGAAGCGATCTTTGTATGGACTAAAATAGGTGCCTTGTGCATAGTTTGAGAAATTTCGCACCACTCTTCTCAACTTTTAATTTACTCAAAGTTAATATAAATCATATATTTTTCTGTGCAAAACAACTACTAGAGGGGTTGTGCTTCTTATATATGCGGATGACATCATCATAACTAGGCCGAATTCTAAATTAATTAAGCACCTACAACATCTTAAGAATTTATTTCAAATGGAAGATCATAGTATGTTGCAATATTTTCTTAGTCTTGAGGTGCATTATACTCCTACTGGCATACATTTGCATAATACATAGTAGATTATCATTTTGGCTATCCTTCGGTCCAAAATTTTGTCCATTCTTCATTCCAAAATTTTGTCCTTACACCTATGGAGATAAATTTAAATCTTCAACAAGAGGGAGGATTAGTTTATCTGATTCATCTATGAATAGGCAACTTATCGATAGTTTTCACTATTTGACGATTACAAGGCTGAATATTTCTTTTGCATTTAAGCAAGTCATTCAGTTTATGCTAACACAACATCATTATCCCACGGCAAAACAACGTATTATTTGCTATCTGAAGGGTACATTTAGTCGAGGGTTATTCTTTCCTATAGGATTCTTCTTAAAATTGATGTACTTCAGAGACACTGACTGTACTAGATGTGTGGATACTCGCCATTTGATTATTGGATGTTGCATTTTCCTAAATGATGCTCTTATGTAATGCTCGTTTTCTATTTGTAAATCTGGATGGTGCATTTTCCTTAGTGATGCTGTTATATTACACCCGCTTTCTATTTGTAAATTATGATATCATTAAATTAATTTTTAGTCATTTTGGAAATAATTATATGATGAAATTTGAAGGAAAAGTAGATTTTGAAATCAAGCTTGGCACCCAAAGGACATTTGATCAACGCTTATTCATATTTTAGGCAAAATACGTGCACCCAATGAGTGCCTCTGGGCGCTCATATGTGTTTTGGGCAGATTGGGTAACGCCTGATATGTGCCCGTGTAACGCTCTTGTACGGTTTGAACAGATTGCTGGCACTTGAGCCACACCTGACCGATGGTCGTATGCCGATTCGATTATATAAATAGCATGCGCATTGTTTTCAGTCATTTTCACTGGAAAGAAGAAGAGAGGAGAGAGAAAGAGAAGAGGAAGAAGGGAGAGAAAAAGAATGAAGCAGATTTTGGAACTTAATTTTGTCAGATCAGTCAGATTGAGAGGTTAATGCAAATATTCTATGCCCATTTCTTTAGTCTATTCATGAATTCTATGATTTCATCTATATTTCTTGTTTTGAGATGCATGCATGTGACCATTTACCTTCCCACTTCGAATATTGTTACATACATGTGGTTTTCGATGATGGTTTTAAGATTTCGTTTGGATTCTACTAAACATTTAAGGAGTTTATTCGTTTTATACAAAATAAGTAAATATTTAAAGTATGTTCAAATATAGAAATTTTGCAAATAAAAAGTCATAAAGTTGGAAATTTAGGCCTTACATGTGGTAGTCCATACATGTACTTCGGACTAGTCTCTATTTTGTTAATTGTTTTGATATTTGCACTTTTCCACATGATAAAAAGTTTTGTATTTGTACTTCCTACAAAGTGGAAGTCCTATAATTTTCATACGAAGAGGAAAAGTTTTGTACCTTTTATTATAGAGTTCTCTAATTTGGCATTGTTAAGAACTATTGTAAGAAATTGAACGAAATAATACATATAGATGTCCTAATATGTATCAGTGAGAACTGTACCTGTCTTCTATGGGTGACAAAAGAAAGTAGCATTTGACCCTATTCATAAAAAGTAATTTGTAAACAGCCTGCCTACAAATCTAAATAGTAGTATTTTGGTCTAAAATTATCGAAAATACATGTAACTCTACTTCAAAGTTAGTCTTTTGATCTTTAGTTCTTATAATTTTTTGGCACGTTTTGGATTATCATAGATTTGACCTTCATATGATTTGATAATTGAGATATTTGACTTTGGAGATTTTCAAGTTTTGAGATTGATATTCAAATTTGTCTGATTTTGAATTTGGACTTTGGACTTTGAACTTTTGGACGATTTCGTACTTTAGATTATTTTAATATTTGTATATAAATTACGAATATTGTGTATGAAATCATATTTGGACTTTTGACATTGGATATTTGACATCTAGATCATCCGATATATTAGACTTTTGCACGTGTTTTATTGTGTTTCATTCCTTCGTTCTGTTTTAATGAAACGTGTTTTGTTATCATATATACGCAAATACTTGTTAAGCTTTAGGTCCATGATTTTATACTGTTTCTAACCTTTCCTGATTAGAGGACTTTTGAAGACTTATAGGGTATCGAACGGGAGGCATCTAAAGATTTATATTTTATATTTTGTACTCAGATTTGTATTTGACGCACTTGGGATTTATATTTTTGGGGTTTGGTATGTTCAAGAATGATGTATATATTAGCAATAGTAGTTCATATTATCTGGGGATTAGTCTATTTATGTTGAGACTATTTCATTGATTGGATTCATGAAGACTTGATATTGTGATTGTATAATGTTGGAGTGCCACTTATTGTGATGACCCAAACCCGGTCCATGACCGCCACCTGGATTCGATCACGCAGTAAAGCCATAAGTCTCAAATCAAAATCATAGTATGTCTATAAATAATATAACCACCATAATCTAAATATCCTCATACATAAAATATCGAGGAAAAACATAGCCCCTAGATCCCAACAATATAAAACAAAATATCAGGATGTATCTATGGAGTATAAAAATAAACACTCTCTAGTTAGGCTTTACAATCTCTATCGTTCTCAACTATTTTCAGTACTAGAATCATTCTTCTCTAATATTGCTACTCTAAAAGAAAGAAATAGCAAGAGTGAACCAAATACCTGGCCAATGTCAAAAATAGTGAAAATATCAAGCTGTCCAGAGAACTCATTTGTCAAACAACAAACTCTAATAATATGCAATATGACATTATCAATGAAATAACTCAGTAGTAGCATAAATAAATAATAAATAAACGCAATATTAACTGAACCATGATATCCCAAATGACATCCACAAGGTTCCACAAACACAATCAAAGTATCGAGGCCTTAGAGTATTCATGATACTAAGATCTTCTAGATTTTTGAGAAATCTAACTTAACATGAAGTGATAACTATATGAGATATTAAACATCTTGTGGATTTTATTCTATTCTTATGACCAAAGGTAGTATATTTGCACCCCTATCAACTAGGTAAGTGCCACAAGTTATCCAATATCCATAATATTTTCACTATCCCTACAATCCTCCTAAAAGTTGTACCCATAGCATACCACCTATAATATCCCTAATCAATGATATCTCGGATATCATTTCTATAAGATACCAATTTTTGAAACATAGTAAATATGGGTAATTAAGTTAATATAAGTGGATCAAGGTCTAAGGCCACGGGAGGAAGTAGATCGAAGGGCCAAAGACCCGGAATTGGTGAAATTGAGAACCGACGTTATAATCTTGAAATATTAATCTGTAAATATGATTCAGGTTTTAAATGATGATAATCTTAGGGTTTTAAATCAATATGATCATAATTAGGCTTGAGGTATGTGGAAATATATGTTTCGGAGTCGGAAATCGGGTGACGGCGCCAAGAGGACCGCTGGGCGCTTGAGCGCCTGGCGAGCGCTAATTCCAGCACTGGCGCGCCTGCTGCAGGCCGCGGACCACGCTCGAGCACCGGTCCGCATAAAAGCCGCATTGAGTTTTTATAACCGTTGCGGGATGCAGGATGAGGGAGGGAAAATGAGAAGGCTTCTGGTAGAGAGGGAGGGCGAAGAAAGAGAAAGGGAAAACGAAGGCTCTCGGGTTCGATTCCGGTTTCGAGCTAGTTAAAGAAATTATAGATCGGGTTGAAGCAAGTGCATCCATACCCTTCTCTTCCGTTCTTTTTGATTTTCGTTCGATTCCCTTCGGGTATTATTGTCCCGATGCCCAACCTATGCATGTATAGGTGATACCCATAGCTTAATCATGCATATATATGAATTCCATGTCCAAATTTATAGAATTGACCAATTTCGCACTCAAACCCTAACCCCACGCCCCGGTGGTTTCGACTTCCGATTTTTGGGACTTTTGCATGAAGTAGGACTAGAATATCATTACTCATATCCTATATACGTTAATAACCCTTGGCATGCCATTGATATTACAGTAGAAACTAAAGGATTATCCTGACCGTATATTGTAGTGGGTGATACTCTTGGCAAGCCTTAGGATATTACTGTGAAAGGACAAGGACTACCTCTGGGCCTTGGAGGACATGGGGGCATATGTTTATGGCCCGTCTATAGGCATGATATGTAGATGGCCCGCATCTGAGTCGATAATAGGAGCTTATGCTTTTAGGTCACGTAGATGACATGACCCTTTCCTCGTTCTCCCGCACCTTTAACTAGTAAGGTTTACTGGCCCTAATCCGCAAACGTAAGTAATTATGCATAATTTACATCCTAAGAGAAGAAAGATAAAACGTGAAAAATTAATTGTGTCCCAAACGCATAATGGATCACGTCTTATGTTTACGTATCCTCATTATACTCATATATTCCTCCCCTACTTTGTTTTGCTTATATTACTTACCGTCTTGATTATATTGCATTTTGTCTCCGGTTTAGCACAGATTTGATATACCTGATGGGACAGCGTAGAGATTGGAAGTGGACTAGGCTTGGATTTGAAAGATCATGTCGAAGACTTATAATTTCTAGTTTTATTTATGTCATGGAAAAATTGTATATATTTATATTTTTTTCAGAATCTTAATGTCTATTGTACATAAAGCTGTTGATCAGATGATTTAGTTTCCACTGTCGTTTGGATTTATTTATGCTTCCACAAATTATTGTGGTTTGTAAAAAGTACCTAGTAGCATTTCTCTTTGGCCGATGTTGTGTTTAGATACACAGCATTGGAGCCACGAGTTATATGTGACAATTGGATCCTATATAGTTGTGTTGTTAATTGTATGATGTCGGGTGTTGGGATTATTTGATGTATTTTGTTTTGTACAGGAAATTGTACAGGTTTTGTATTAACGAATATCCATATTACAGACGGAACTCTACCGGATTTTCGGTAGAAAAATGCAATCCGTCACAATTTTATACGATGGCCACAAGTTTATAAGTATCCCACCTCGAAAATAAATTAACATCCATCACCAGATATCGAATTGGAATCGAAAAAGAGTAGACTACACTAAGGTGCCATAACCCCCCATTCAACTAGATACCTTAATATTTTCATACGCTTTCTTTAACTTAGCCATAAAGTACCAAGAATATACATGAATCAAAAGAAACACAAAAGGAATAAAGAATATCAAGAATTAGTATGAACACCTAAGTGTATCCATAGTCATCGTATTTTAAGGCCATTATTTCTCTATTCCTTCAATCTACCTTAGTATCTTCTATTACACTTAACTTTATAATTAAATCATATAAAGAAACTGCAAGTGAATAAATATTTTCCCTTCTCTGACTTTTACCATATGGGTACTAAGGAAACCATTAGCACTCTATTTAAACTATGAAAAATAATTGCTATCTTATCCAACTATTCTGACTAATTTTACAAGGATCCAAACAGAATAATAGAGTACCCCTTAATATTCTCTTTAAACCATACATACATACATACATACTCACTCCACACCACACCATGTCTACATATATATACATCCTCATATACATACATATA